>UXGC01000504.1:0-92766 GCA_900480045.1 Eurytoma adleriae
CGTAACACGGATGTATTCATGTGCTTATATGACGTTCACCGAGATCCAAATTTTTGGCCAGAACCAAATAAATTTAAGCCTGATAGATTTTTGCCTGAATTTTTACAAAATCATCATCCCTGTGCCTATTTACCATTCAGTGGTGGAGTTCGGAACTGCATAGGTAAGAACAACAGTTACCTATACTATTATCGTTTAAGTTCGATTTATTGTAGTTTATATATTTTTAACCAAATACAATAACGTAAATTTTTAGGTCAAAGGCATGCTATCGTTGAAATAAAACTAATAGTCGCTCACATTTTGTGCAATTTTTATTTAGAGCCTGTTGATTTCACTGGCAACATATCGTTTGGTCTAAACGTTCCTTTAAAACCAACCACAGATAAATTGAGAGTGAAGTTTATCAAAATTTAGCAACATAATTAGATGATAATATTATTAATTGTTTGGGCTTGAAATAGTGGAAGTACGGTAATTTCATAAGAACCTTCACGATATTATGATTAAAATCATTATTACATTTAACTGTTTCATTTTATTTTTTAAGAATATATAATAACAAATTATGGGAGTGTTGGTAGACCTTAAAATTTGAAGTATGTTTCAGCTTCTGAACAGTTTTTTAAAATTAATAAATAGTGGATCGATTACAAGGATTACAAGAACTTCCGGACGATTGAAATGCAATTTAACTTTCAGCCTTCTCAAAAATCCCTTTCAAAGTTCGGACCTCCGCTCCCCTCAAAATCCACCGGTCAGCGCGCTCACTCTTCTTTCCAGAAAAGAAAAAAAGAAAAAAGCGGCGCTGGTCCAACTCTCAAGTCCTCTCTCGGCCGCTTATCTCCGCAATCGCGCGCAACTCCCCGCACACCCACCCAACTCTTACTGCACCCACACCCGCGCACCCATGGACGGCAGGCGCGCGTCGCAGCGTCGTCGATAAGGCAGCGAATCGGCGAGGGCGAGTCGGGCGCCGGGTGCACTCGCGCCTGCAGCGGCGCGCAGGTCCGCGCCGCATCGCCCAAGCCAGTCGAAGCTAAAGAGCGAGCGAGCGAGCGACAGAGAGAGAGGGCAAAAAGCGGACGTTAGCCGAAGGTAGGAGGAGGTCGGAGGAGGCGCGCGGCGAGAGAAGCGGAGCCTCGAGATGAGGAGCCGCTCAGTGGGCAGCATCCCGCGCGCGAGTGCTCGCCGCGGAGAGGAGGCCGCGCGTCGTACCCGGTCGATTCCCCTCTCTCTCTCTCTCTCTCTCTGTTTCTATCCTCCGTCTCGCTCCCTGTCGCGCCGGGAGGAGCGCGCGCCCGGAGGCGAGGCCGACACCCAGGCCGCAGGTGGTGTGTCGCCCCCCGCGTGTGCAGTGGCAGGACGCCGGGCGCGGAGCTGCGATCATGCGTGCGGCCTGATTTTGCCGCGAAGCGACGCCGTGTACACTCGACGCCGCCGCCGCTGTTGACGTGCGCCGAGTTATAGTGCACTGCGGCTTCGATTCTTTCGCGAGCCTGGTACATTCTTTTTTCCTTTGCTGCGTTCTGTTTGGTGATTTGGCTGACGGGTTTTATTTGTTGCTCTGATAGCAGTTGTTTGTTTACTAAATTGTTTTACGTGGAGATTTTGATTGTTTAAGGCTGTGCTGTTTATACACCTGTACCTGTGAATGTGAAAACTGAATTTCGGTCTTTACGTCTTCGTATAGAATTGAGAGTACACTTAAGGAGAGAAAATTACAGTTTATCCCCGCGGGGTACATTCGAAAGATACGACGTCGCGGAGGACGTAATTCAGCTGGCGGAGGCGAAAAACGCCGCGGACCGCATGCGGTGCTGCAGTCCGCTCGTCGCGAATGAAAGGGAATCGCGCGGAAACTACCCACCGCAAAGGCCGAAAGTTCCTTGATCGAGATTTTTTTTAAAAAGAAGAAAAAAAAGCGGAAGGGGAATAAAATGAACTCGATTCTCGGCGGACGAAGAGAAAAGGAACGTCGGACGCGGCTCGCGTGATCGGAGGAAAGCGCGCGAGGAGGAGCCGCGTCGATTCGAGCCCGCGGTGCGCCTCCGCGCGCACCTGTATATCGGGTGTCAACTGCGCACGGCGCTCGCTCTCGCGGGCCGGAACGACCCCGCGAGAGGTGCGCTCGTCGAGCGGAACTCCGCGACGTCGCTGGGTGGGGTTCGCTTCTCGACGAGGCGTCGGAGCTGGGGAACTCAGGTTTTTTTTTCGGGAAATTCGGGAAAAAACGAAACGTAGTTGCAGGGCACTCGAGCGGACCGAGTAATGAGGAGCGGTGGTGGAGAAAAGAGCTTGCGGAGAGATGCGTTGTATTTCTTTTTTTTTTTTATTTCGCGGTTCTAGTTCTCTGCGCGGCACGAATGGATGTCTTACCGTGACAGGCTCATTCTACTTGAACTGTATACAAGTGCCCCTCGAGTTGAGAGATTACTCTTAATCACGCTTTTTCAATTTTTTTCCTTCGTCCCGGATTAAAAAAAGTTTCCTTTCTTTTAGCGCGGGTATATAATGCTTCCGCAGTTTATGCGCTTTTATACGACTCTCGTTAATAATTTATGTGGAGTACGTGTTCCAGTTTTATATTACTTCGTAAAGTCATAGTCGCGTCGAGATGATAAATAATAATTATAACGTACTTTCTCATATTAATGTGTAATGAATTTATTTAGCGTAATATTTAATATTGCTTATAAGATAGCTGTAAAAATTGGAATACATATTTTAATTAAAAGCATATAAAACTTGAAATATGCTCTAATAATGTGCAAGAGTGAATAAAAAATCACTTGAATCAAGTGAACACTGAGCCAATCGAGCTTTACAAGAGCTTGCTAGAGAGGCTCAATTTTTCTGAAGCAGTGATTTTTTACTTTAATGGAGTAATTTTACAGTTTTTTTTTTACTCTTTCACGTTATGAGAGTGATTAATAATTAACTCAGACATAAATTATTTTTGAGAGTGAAATAAGTCTTGAATATTTGACCTGAAATATTAAAAAATTACACTGTTTTAATTGCAAATCAATTGTAATAATACATGGTAGCTGAGAGGTGTTTCGATAGTTATTAGTGCTTTATTTTCTTTGACTATAAGGTAATCTTTTTTTGAGTTCGATAGTACTTTTGTGTGAAAGAGTGAAAGTTCAATTTTCACTCTTTCACATCATAGTGCACATAAATATACCAAATGGCTGTTCGCTTCTCAAGCATTTCCCTCTGACCCGCAGCAAAAACATCAAAGTGGCTGCTTTTTTTTATTTTTCTAATAAAAAATAAATCCCTTCAAACTTATTCTCTTCGTTGCAAAGTCGCTTAATTAACTCCCTAGCATCTCCTGCTACGCTGAAACATCAAGACTCGATAAACTTCGACTAAAAAGGTCGCCGCAAACACCGAGCAGCGCTAAACTCCCTCGGCGGAAAATTAAGACGGAAGACTCTCGGTGCGCTCCTTTCGACTGATTAACCGCGCGACGTCGCCCGACCTTCGCGGCCCGAGTGAACCGCGGGCTGAGAGTCCGCCGGGTGTACATGCAGGAGGAGTCGGCGGGGCACCGGCGGCGCCGACGTCATCGGCACCAGCAGCACCAGCAGCAGCGGCCACCCCAGCAGCCCCGGGACTGCGCCCCGCGGCGCGTCGTCGCGGTTTTCAAGTAGTACGTATCCCGACGCCGCAAGACGCACGGCCAGCTTTGTACATGCAGCTCGCGACGACGCTTAGTGGATTTTTCAGGATAAAATAAAATATTTTAGTGCCTTAAGGACTTGACCGTATGGGACGTATTTATTTATTTATTTTTCTTTTTTAAATACACGTAATTCAGTACTTAGTAAGAGGAAAATATGCAAAAAGTTCAAGAAAATTTTTATATTTTTCCCTTATTCGGTAATACTCAATTTCGTATATTTAAGAAGAATACGTCAGAATTGGTCAAGTTCTCGAGTCGCTGTTTTATTTCGTCTCGAAAAATTCTGTTTTAGTCTACTGTGCGACGCACACCTTTGCTATGCGACGTCTTGCCTCGCGTTTTGTGCATAGGCTCTGACTTGCAGTTTTTCTTTTCAATACTTTTCTTCTTTTCGTTGCTGCGTGGGACGAGGCTTGGTTGCGCAGTGGCCTGGGGGCAGCGTGAATTTGCTACTTTGCTTGCTTTTCGAATGAATCCTCTCTTTAGAAAGTGACGGCGGGATTTTGTGAGGCGAAGTTTTTTTTAAGAAATATACGGCGCCAAAATTCAATTCAAAACGTTTTGATATTAATTTAATTAACGAGAAATGTTATTTGCTTAAATGGATTAATAAAACAATCATTAACTATTTTAATACGTTAGTTATTTTGAAGGTAATATTTTTAATAATAATAATCTGTGAATAAATAAATGATTTTTGGATTTTCTAAATTAAAAAAATTAGAATGAAGTTTGACAAAGAAGCGCATCTCTATCTCAAGGGTATAAATTTGTTATTTTGTATATAGTTTTTTAAAAAAAGAATATAAATTAAAAACAAATGTTCTTAAGTCGGTAGAAAATTAACCATAAATTGACCAATTATAGATAATTGACTTCAAAATTAACCAGTTCTGGCCAACTTATAATTAATTTTCTATTTATTAAGTAGAAAATCATTGAGTATTTTTAAATAAGGTTTTTAATACTATTAAATTTTGTTAAAAGAAAATTTAGTAAACAATGCAAAAAATTTAGAAGTATTTGTAAATTAAATTGAACTCCTTTGAGTATTAAGTACGTAAAACATACGCGAATGGCTTAATAAGCTATTTAGCCTATTGTAGTGTACTTCACCTAATGACTAATTGTAACAAGTAAATAATTTGTTAATTTAAATGAATAGAAATTCTAGGAAATGTTGTAATTGAATTCGTGCATTCTCAGTAAAGCGTATGCAGTGACGAGCCTAGCTCAGAACTTGTTAATAAAGACACCAAGTCGGAGGTAATTTGGCTCGTTACACATTATATTCACCGGGACGACAGGGAACGGCAAAGAATTACGCTGACGTAAGCGTTTCAAAAATGTTCACCTCGTGAAGCTCTTCTTTTTTTGAAATTTCTTTTAAGATAAATGATCCGCTTTTGATTCCTTGAATGATTAATCACAATTTTTTAACGAAACAAATAGTTTTTTATAATAAAAAACTGTAATTCATTCATACTCTTATACGTATTCGTAAAACAATTTGATATTAAATCAATGTATTAAATTATTGTTCAGTTTGTTTATTTTTTCATTTAGTAACCATTCAAAATTTAAATTAGATATGTTACTGTTAAAAAGCTAAAAATTCGAATAATTAAAAAATCCAATAGCGCAAATAAGAATGGCTCTTTCAACGCATAACTCCTCAAATTTACTCGAGTTAAATGGATCCGCTTGCAAAGCAAATGAAAGGAGCACTTCGGCAAAATAAAATGTTCGCTCGTAAGGATTGCTTCGGCGGTTGAAAAGGATTCATTTGCAAAAGTAACCAAAGAATCTGGATCGTATGCTAAAACGAAACGCTGCAGTGGTGCTTCTGTAGTGGTGGAACTCGCGCGCTCTGCAGCTTAGATATATATATACAAATATACGCATAGCGACTACTTTTCACTTCTCGATGACGCTCTTACGGTAATGCGTAAACCTACACTCGCATATACTTATCATCTTTTATTTTGCGGTCACGGCATTTTATTTGCCGATGACACTCTATACGTAGAGATCGCCTTTATTAGAAAGTTCGATTTCGAAAGCACGTTAAACTTGCGCGAGAAGGACGCGAAATCGAATTAACATTTTCAATGTTGTCATGACTTATGATCCTTTGTTTTTAGTATTTGTAGTGTTATTGAAATGATAGATTATAATTAAGTTTTTCGATTTTTTACTTCCAAACTGAGATCATTGATAGAAAATGTTGCCTTCGAACTTCTTTATTTTTAGTCTGTATTTTAGATTTTCTTTCGAAGCTTTCATTTCGAATAATAATTATTCAAATTTAATCATTAGTTTAAAAAGTAAGTAAACAGACTAAATGGTATGATTCCAATTTACGAAATTCTCTAATAAAAAGTATCAGCATATCAAATTTAGAAAAAGGAGTCACTTAAAAAACTGTCCAAATACGTCGCAAAACATTAATATAAGGAACGGTACATAAACGTCACGCGAAACGCACCAGCAAGCACGACACTTAAGTCGACAATCGCGTATAATTCACAGCCAATAAGAGGGCGGACCGTCGGTATATATCAAATAAGCGAAGAATAAAAGCTGCCGTAACGTCCGCTCCGAGGGAATAACTCACCGGCGTGTCTTCGTTACAGCCGCGGCCAAGCGCACGGTAGCCCCGATAAACGAAAAATTATTTCCCCTTCACCTTGCAACGCGCCGGCCTCGGCCGAGCGATTATTTTTCCTCGTTATCCGCGCGATTATCGAGTCGCGCGCGGCGATAAAGCCCGGACGCGTCGCCGGGTAATCTGGCCGATCGGCCGCGCGAAAATAGGTAGGCGCGCGCGCGCGACGAATACCGCGCCGATAAGCGGCGGCCGCCCCAGTTTTCGGCTGGGAATTAATAAAGCTCGCCCCGGGGCGGGTGTAGTGTTATATACACAGCGAAAAGCCCTCGGACGCTTTGTCGGAAGCCGCTACGGCATGCCTGGCATGACAGCCCTTACGTAGTAAACAGACCGCGCTGTAGGCTCGCGTAGCACTTGGACGTGCTGTGCGTTCGATGTGTTGCCCAGCGCGGCTTTTTTCCCTTTGTTTCTTGCACTGTATGTGTATTTCTTTTATTTATTAATTATTTCAATGAAATCGGGTCAGATACAGTGTAAACAGTAGTAATTTTGATTAAATATTTCTTTAAAGAGTTCCATCTAAATATTTCTTTGTTTAAACTACTAGTTTAGAAAAAATGTTTAGTATTAAAAAAAATTATTTAGTTGGAACTGGTTAAAGGAATATTTAGTGAAAAATTCTAAATTGTTTTTCAATGTATGGCCTTGATTTTATATCTAGGCAAAATCTTACATCTTGTACTTTACACCGGTTTAACACTTTGTACTCTATATTATCTTGAAACATTGCATTACTACTCACTCAATACACTTTACTTTATTTACAGACACTCCTTTCACAAAAGTCTCAGCCAATTAACAAACAATAATAAATAAACTAATGCACTGATATATTACCAATACATCTTTAAGCACGCAGTCACTGTTATAATAATCCTGTGCAATAATACCCTACCATAACACAATAATTCCGTACAATAGAATAATACGGTGCATTGTGTATGCATATAATATAATGTTGATATGCGGTCTGGCGCTTCGATGCGAAAGTCAGTTTTTGCTACATTCTTCGCGCTAAATATATTGCAATCAAACTATTGTTGAAGGTGAATAAGCGAGTTATTATTATTGCATTTGTTTATTAACGAATGTAAATGTTATTAAGTGTAGTTACAGCGTTTTTACTGGAGAAATGGTGTTGAAATTATAAAAATTTTTAATTTTTAAATCAGTATTATACATGATTACAATTTCCCGTTTTTTTTCATATTTTTGCAGTGGCAATTCATTAATTACCATATACAATTTCAAGTAAAATTTGATTAAATTTCCTTACTCTATAACAGAGTTGTTTCAAGGAAATTGTAATTCTTGAGTGGCATGTTTTGAAATGCAGACACTATGTTCCATAAAGCTAATCCACGAACGTCATTTCATATTAATTAAGCAGAAGCACCAACGTGCAACACATTTTAAAAGCAATCAAGCTAAAATAATTAAAATTTGTAACAAATTTTATTGCAATAATTTGAAAATTAAATTTTTTTTCATTTTGATACCGTCTGCTCCAGTTTGTGAATGCTTTTTTAACAAAACAATTAAATTGAAGAATAACCTAAATAATAAATCACCTGTAAATTTTGTAAAATAAATCATGCAACTGACAGGTTTGCATTGATTTTCGCTTTCTCTGTTTTAACGTTTGGAAAGGTACACCGATGCTGCTATTACAAAGCAATAATTTCATCCTGAATACAAAATTTTTTATTCTAATTCTATGAAAACAAATCGTTACATTAGATTATTGATAAAAAATAGTCGTGTATTATCTTATAGGACATCTACAAAAACATCCCGTTAGCGGGCCCAAAAGCTCCAGATTATAACAGAATTCGAATTTTTTTATACATTTCCTCACACCCCCTTTCAAAGCTGCCGTCCGCACTCGCAACTAAAGCACCGACTCGCTGTTCAGCGAAAATACAAAGTCCCCGTCGTCCGCCCTTAGGGTGGCGATATCGCCGCGCGATCTGCCTCCCGCGCGTCAAAAGAGGAAAATAAAAGGTCGGGCGGCGCTGGCGCCTCGTCACAAAAGCGGCGGCGCGCGCTTAGCCTTATCGCGCCGCGGCCTTTAAAGCCCCGCCAGTCGGCGAAGGTGCGTCGCGCGAGCCGCTCCGGGAGCCATCGGTCGTTTACGAGCGAGCGGCGAATATTTCGCAGCTACTTTTTTCGCGGAGTATCTGAAAAAAATATAAATTACGCGAGGCGAAGGTTGGTTATTGATGAGTCGGTATGCATATACCAGTGGCAGGCGAGCTTCAGTTGGGATACGTCAGTGCGGGATTGATGTGGCGCTGTCGAGGCGTTTGTTTTGATACGGTGGTGCTTTAAGTTTCTCAAAGCGGAGTTTTTGAAGTGTGAGATTCTTTGTGGGTACGCATCTTGGTTGTGGATGCAGATGAGAATCGATTAGAAAAATGGATATTGTGCGTAAAGTCTTGCGCTTTTTCGGTGCTAATTTCTTGGTTAAATCAAACAACTCTATGTGCTTAAAACGGTTTTTTTTGCGCAGTTGAAGACTAAAGCTTCTCGGCAAATCGCCAACACGCCGTTTCCTAAGTTTTAAAAAAATATTTAGATTTTCATTTTTGCTTTGAAAAGTAAATTGGAAGATCGAATTATCAAATTAGACGAAGCCTCGTACCTGTTCTAGTTTTGCAATTAATTAGAATTACTTAATTCGAAATAGTTTTTCTGTTCTTTATAACAACTGTTCATGTAAACGCGAATCGAGTTATTCGTTATATATAGACCGAGAACTTTGAAATTAAGTCATTCAGGAAGAATGCGTCGCGAATTAATGCGATTGATTTAAGGTCGTTTCTTTTGCGCATTTCATAAGTTCTCATGGAAACAGGAAATATATGATAAATTATATACATAACGACTTAAGTACACATTTTTGCTTTGCAACAACGATTATTTGGGTTAAAAATATTCTTCTTAAAGTTCAGAAAAAATAAATAATTTTAAGCGACTCCTTTTAAATTGATTCTACAGCGAAGTTACTTAAATTTTAATTTTTGCTACATAAGTAACGTATTAACACTCGCACATTACGAGTAAATTACCTAGTTTACCAGTGCACTTGGTTTATCAGAAAATGAAAATTTTCCGCGTGCTCTCTCCATAATTATTCTTTTTACGACGCTCGAGTTTTATACCTCCTCCATGGGAGAATTTTTTCATATTGCACGTTTCTCCGTAATAGGAGACACTTCAGCACCTGATACATCTTTCCGCAGATATGACATTTTTTCGAAATGAAGCAGTTTACACCGTGACTTGCTTTTTTCACAAGAGGGACACGAACGTTTTTTCCTTTCGTCAAAGCATTTAATAACGCCGGGTGCACTCTTGCGAATAAAATCCCCCCACATAAAAAGGGGATAAACGCAGGGAAAAAGGGGTAAAATGTCCCTAACAAAGGGATGCAGTTTTGATTTTATAAAGGATAAAAAAACGCAAGCCCCTCGCAACATTACACAAGCATGCAAAGCGAAGCGCGCGCTTTCTTTGTGAAGAAAAAAAACGGACTCTTTCAGATTGAAATCCGATAGCATCGCGACAATCGCGCGCGTAAGTGCACTTTGCCGAGACCCGCCACGGAGCCGCGCGGGTCTTTATACAAATGCGACATTGGAAAATCCGCTTTGTTAAAAAAAAAAGTACGTCAGGTTTCGCGCGGCGAAACACGGAAAATCGATTTCAGGCGTTTTTCTCGCCAGAGAAACCGCGAGAGAACAACATCTTTTAACAGGCGTTTGCGTCCAGAGGTGTTGCGTGCGCTGCGCTCCGCGAGGCGGTACACGCGCAAATTGATTTTTTCAATTAACGTAAAGTACGAAAATTCGCGCGAGCGTCCGTTTTAGAATTGGCGCGAGTGTCTTTCGAAACGTCGCGGCAATGAGCCGGCCGCGTCGGGCCGGGAAATGAGAAATTTTAATGACTTTGAGTCACAGCGGGGCAGTAAAACTTGCTTTTGCGAAAAGGAAACTTTATCTTCCGCGCGAATACGCTTTACCGTTGAGCCGTCACTGCAATCTTCGTCACCTCTTTACCTATTATTCTTATTGCTTAGAAAATTTTTAGTTAAAAATTACCATGATAATAATGTCAACGGCGTGACAGTGTGAAAAGCACGGTAAAAGTTTTCTTCGCACATTTTTCTGCAGCTTTTGCACTGAGAGTAACAATGCAGCAAAAATTGAAGAAAGAGCTTTTACGTTGAAGAAATATTTGGAAACCGTTCAATGTTTGCAGTAATCGTATTCGGCCATTCCGAAAAATTATTTCTTTTAATTAAAAAGTTTGCGACAATTTGTAACATTTATCTGAATTTAGGACAGTTTAGTTAAATTTTGAATTCAAATAAATATTACCTATGTAAAAATCTTTATATCAAAATTAAGCTGCTGTCATTTTTATAATAAAATCTCCGTAACTCTTACTTAAAAGATATCTTTGAATTATGGCAACAGTCATACACGAACCATTTCAGTTAATAAATTTTATATGCAAAAAAGCTCCACTATTTTTACGGAAAAACTGCTGAACATTTTACAAGAAAGCCTCCGTAATTTTTACGAAACTTTTCACATAAAAAAATTCCATTCATGCAAATTTTCCAAAATTCAGATAAAACTTGTAATGACTCCCGTAAAAAATTTTCACGTAATTTTTAAGATGACATTCCTCGTAAACATCTCTGAAATTTCCCTCCGAACCCTTTTTATTTCTCAACGGTATCCTCAATCCGAGGTACTTCAAAATAACGTGCACCTCTCTGAAAGTCCTCGCTTCATTTCCAATCGTTACGCTTCTCCGCCACTCCCCCGCAGTCGAAACTATTCCACCTACGCGCCAGTCCCCGTGAAATCGCAGCCTCGGCGTCAGATTAATAAGAAAGGATCCAGGCGCGCGATAAGCCGCGAGCGCTTGCATCGACAGCCACAGCGCGGCGGGTTATCATAATCGGGCTTGCGCCGGACGTCGAGCGCATTGTGGCTTTCTCCGCGCGCTCGATGTCTAAAACCGCCGGGCAGTCGCTCCGGCGCGGTGGAAAAGGCAGTTTATCGGCGCGCGCGAGCGTTGCCTACTCCGCTCGAGCGTGACGACTCCGGGCGCATCCTTTCCTCGTGCGGCTTCGCGCGCCGCACGTAACTCCGCGCCGGGCGCACTTTTTCGCCAAAGTCGCGCTTCGTGATCGGGCGACTGGAAAAGTAGAGGCTCGATATTCTATTGCCGCGATTGCGTGGGCGGTCTGAGCTTATGCAGCTTATTGTATTCTCTTGTTTATTTATGTGGTGTTGATTTCAGTGAGTTAACAAATTGGTCGCATTAACCATTATCGTGCATTAAAAAGTGCATTAAAAGTGTACAAAAGTTATTATGTTGGCTAAAAGTGCAAAGGATCGACTGACTTAAAACTAAGTCAGTCAGCAGTAAAACAGGAAACAAATTTACTATATCGCATAGAAAATTAATTTAATTTATAAAACTAACGTTGATATTATGAATATGTCATGCGCGCGTGAAATAATTTGTTGATATTTTTTTTTAAGGAATAATTTGTTCATACATTTGTTTTACTTTTTTTCGAACGTAAAGATAGCACCAATGTTATTTAATAAAAGATTGAAATTAACGCTATTGAAACTATTAATAGAATAAAATAGTAATTGTTGTGAAATGCGTTTTTCTCCATATAAAATTTACATGTTTAAATTTAAGATTGTACATGTATCAAAAACGGAATGTATCAAAATCCGCGTGTAGCAATGGCAATTGAAATTAACAAATAAATGACTAAATTTAGTAAACTAAAAATCGCAATACATGAAAAATAAAAAATGCTTTAAATAACTCCAAATTTACTAAAAGCGTAAAAAAACTTTAAAAATCACGCGTGCAAAACTTCGGGAAAGGATCGTCGGAAAGGTTGCATTCATTGAGAAAGCGAAGTTCAAGAGTCTGTAACATGCTATTCAGAGCTGCGTAAAATCCGAACACTCGAATGAAAATACTTCTCCCGCGGATTTGACGAATATTCACGCTCGCCTCGCCGCTCCGTCAGTACAATTACACTAATGATTTTCTAAAAGGCGCGCTGAACGCTCCGCGGCATTGGAGCGATAACCCGGAGTGCGGTACGCGTGCACACATACTCGCGGTGCGGGCGTCAGTAGAACGGAAAACTATTAATTTCGAGGGAATAATCAAACGGCCGCGGCGATATTTAGGTAAGCGCGCGTGCATCCCTCCCTAATTGCTTGTTTTGCCGCGCGCTCTAAAAAGCCAGCGGCTCGTGTCGGACCCGCTCGTCTTCACCTACCCGCAAAGGCACGGCTCTGATCTGCCTCGAGGAGCATCGCCTCCTCTTTTTTTTCCTCTCTCTCTCTCTCTCTCTCTCTCTCTCTCTCTCTCTCTCAGGCTCTTTCTCACGCTCTATTCTTTCTGTCGATTTTCTCTCTCTCTCTCGGTCTATTCTTTCTGTTGATGTTCTCTCTCACTCGCTCTTTTCTTTCTCCTGAATCTCTCCCTCTCTCTCTTATCGACATTATTTTTATACCGCGCCTTTGATCGCGATGCGCGAAAGCGAGCGGCAGCCGTCGATAGCGTGCATGCAGACGCGCACAGACACATGCGGAGTCGTGCGCTTCGACGCGACTAATTGGCCGATACGCGGGTCGCGAGCGCGCGCGTCTCGGCCACCGGACTAATTGCGCGATCGCGCAAACACTGGCGATCCGGGGAATTGGGCTTGATTTCCCGGCGTTTCCGGCATCGCCGGGGCAACATTTCGCTCTTTGTTCGCTCGCTCTCCCGCTCGCCTTTTTTTTCGCCGGCGATAAGCGGTTTATTGGCTCGATAAGTCGACGAACGGATTGATGAGTTGATTCGATTTTTTTTTGTCCCGCTCGGTTCTTTATGCGCGCGAGCCACTATTCGCGGTCGAACGCCGCGGTAGAGCGGTCTTACCGAGTCGGGTCTATTACTACTTACGAGCGGCGGGTAATTTAATTTTGCTTTAATACGATGATAATTTACAGACGTTTAGTTTTGCGCTTATCATTTTTTTATGTGTATTAATGGACGAAGTAGAGTGTGCCGGGCTGCAAGCGGTATTTTTCGTAAACATCTGCACTTTTAATTGAAAATGATGTACACTCGTTTACGCGAGCGCGGTTGTTACAGGTAAAGGAAAACGCAGATTTTAATTTGATTTTAATTAATTAAGGTGAACTGAGGGAATGTTGCCTCGTGGTACGCGGAAAATTTTTCTACGGTGCATGCGTTATTAGATTGATAAATGATGATTATTACGTGGTTAATTAATTAAATTGACAAACAATTATGATTCAATTTAGTGAGACTAGAATTAATATGGTAAATAATACAAATCTTTCGCTTTGATACCTAAGCATGAAGCTTTTTTCTATTCGTAACCTATTTACATTGTGCTATTTTCTAGGCTGTATGATAATTTTCCGTGGTAATTTTTTTATATGTTTACGATTCAAATAATACAAAATCATTTGTATCACTTACTAATATTATTTCTGTAACTTCTAAAGGTATTTTCTTGCAAAAATCGAAAATAGAACTTCAGATTTAAGTACAAATGATTTATTAAAGAACACATTTCCTTTTTTCTAAATAAAGTGTGATCATAATCATGAGTAAGTGTAATATTTTAAATGTGGGTGCAATAGAAGGACTGTGTCTAAAACTAATTTAAGTAATGGATTTTAAGATCGTTTTCCTTGCTTCTAGCTATTTCCATGCCATCTTAACTTTCTTAAACTTTAATCATTACTAGAATAATTCAACTTGTTGCATAACTCGAAGTTCATAACTAATTAATAGGTAGTCTTATACTAGAAAAGCGATAATAAGGTTCAATCCATTCATCATACATCTCGCCCTTTCTCTCTAAAATTTTGTAAAGCTCTAACAGCTATTCAGAAAAGGAGTTTCCAAATCATTCTCGCTAACAAGTTTTCAACAAAGGAACTAAAGATATTCTTTTCCGTCTAACACGAAAAAAATCATACAAAAATTTAAATATAGTTTACCCATGATAAACCCAATTTCGACTCAATTTGTTCTTACAGGTACTGGAAGATAATCAAAACCCATTCTTGGGTTTTAAAAATGTGGTGTGTATCAAGAGATTTTTTGAACTCATAGTCCGTATTCACTACTACTTCCCATTTGCCTTAGACCCGTACTGCAAATTTCACACACCGTCTAAAAGGGTCCACTTTACTCCCTTTGTACACAATGTACCATTGTACCTATCCGCGAACGCCGAGTATCACACCGAGCACCGCAAAATTGCATAATTACCAAACTCTCAATTTCCATCCGCGCTAACGAAGCAAACCTGTATACATCAAGTCCCCGTTCGGCGCGGCGCGTCTCTCGGTCCAGCGCATCTCCGCAGCGAGCTTTCAGTTGAGCACGCGCATCCTTTCTGGAAGGGCCCTCGACGCGAGCGCGGGGAAATCGGCTCCGCGGAGCTTTTCTCCTCCCGCGCCGCTTGGAAAAACGTTGACGCGCGAGCGACGCGCCCGCGTCGGATTACACAATTGGGCTCCTACTCTCGACCCACATCGCCCTCAATTGAACTATTTTCGTGGTCCATTGTGCGCCGCACCGCCGACGCTCTTCGCGATCATCGTTCTGTTTACTTTCTCCTAAGACGTCTGGGACGGTTAATGCTATTTGCCGGTATGAATGATGACTCGAGCGTGAAAAATCCGTAGATATTGCTTTTCTCGGTGTGCTTTTTTAGGGTGGACGGTATTAAACTGGCGAATGAGTTTTCGAATCGTTTTAGGCAATTTTTTGTTAAATTTACTATAAAGCTCGATTTAAGGTGGCTTTCTACTTAAAAACCTAATGTATACTAATACACTTTTTTTTATCCTGCAACTTTGTACCTATATCCTAAGTAAAAAAAATAAAAATGTTCAACACTTGGTCAATTTTTTCAATAATTAAAATTCAATTTCATATTTTCAAACATATGAAGCTTTTGTAGAAGCTTCTAGGCTTCTTTTTCCTATCTTAGGACTTAAACAATAAAAGTTCAATTTTTTACGGGAATATCACGATAATTTTTATCTCGAACGATTGAAAATGAAAATGTAACTTCTATTCGAAAAGTTTAAACATTACGGAGATTTTCCTACAAAAATTACGGAGCTTTTCAACTGAGATTAACCGCCCTAGATTCAGATAAAGATTCATCGATTTTCTCCCAAAATTATTCAATATTCACGGAGAAAAAAGTTCTATTAAAAGTTGCAATAATCTATTTAACAGTCTCACAAACTATCCTTGTTGGAAAAATTACAATAGTTTCTTGTAAAAATTACTAGTAAATTTTAAAAGAAACTATTGCAATTTTTCCAACAAGGACAGTCTGCTGTGAGAACTTTTAAAGAGACTATATTGTAATTTTTAGTAGAACTTTTTTCTTCGCGTGCAAACCGTCCTACGATTACATTTTTTCACGTAATTTTTACGGCTAATTTCATCGTAAGTTTTGCGGGAAAATTTTCTCGGTTGGAGGACTGCTGGATAGATAATCGTCGCAGCACGACTTATAATAATAATCGTTTCCATAATTCGGATTAATGAATCGTGCGATGTTATTAGCGAAGAACATGGAGGGGGAATGGAGTTATTTAACAACAGGTGCGGCGATAAAGAGAAATTTGCAATTTAAAGCGATTCACTTTGTTGTGCAATTCGAAGCGCGCAAATGCTTGTAAATGAGATTGAAACGCAATTTAAAATGTTAGTACGCACCGGCCGTCGAGGTGCATGAAAATAGATTACATATATTTATTTATTAGCCTGGTGTTAATGAAGATAAATAAAAATATGTTTACTTAAATCATTAGTTATTTAATTTGAGCGCAATTTATTTCTTCGAGTGATTAAAAAAACTGAGAAATGATTATGATTGATTTTATCTTTTTGCTCTACTAAAAAAATTATATTCTAAGATAAAGAGAAATCAGATTGCAATAAGTGACAAGTTTAAAAAAGTGTAGGAATAATAAATAAAATATTTCTACTCCAATTCTTCAAAATTTGATTAGATCAATAAATTCTTACTAGCAATTTGCGTTTTTCTTCGTACGCAACGTAGGTATATGAATTTTTTCAGTTTTTTATCTGGCACGCTAATCTGCAATTAGTGTATAAAAATACGTACTGACTTATCAGAGCAATCCATAATACCCGTTTTTCAATCGCTTAATTCAAAATAGAGTGCCGACGGTATTACAATTATTATTGCACAAAAATTATTTCATTTTGACACTTTTCAATCGAATTGATGATGGAACTTTAAAGTGCTTGTTGTCCTTTTACATTTTTTTAATCATCATCTTATTCCCCTGTCTGAGGTTTCAACGAAGCAGGCTGTAATTTTGGATAATACATAAACAAAAATAAAAATAAATAAATAATGAGAAAATCGTTTTTGACCTGACTCTAGCCTCAATTTATCGAGATAACGCACTATCGATCTGAAATCATGTTTAGAACCTCACTTTTAATTTTAACACCGTCGAGCAACTCGTCTCCCCCGCACCAATTTCCGGTGCACATATATATACTTCCCGACTCGAGGCATCAAATAATTACAGGCTCATCGAAGTTGAAGCAGCCTCGCGCTCCCTCCACTCTATATATATACACACACCCTCACGGAGGCAGTCACAGCGCTGTAGGCGCTACATAAGGGGTAGCCGATAAGGCACGAGCGCCGCGCATTAGCCCCGCGGCGGCGGCACCCAATTCGACGAGGAGCGAACGAGCGGCCGAGGATTCCTGCGCGTCCGGGGCGCGATGAGCCCCGGCCGAGGATGAACCGCGCGGCCCGCTCGGAGCTGGATATCGCCCGGGGAGCGCGGCGCGATGATGGAGCCGCCGGAGGCTCGGCCGAAGATCGAGATAGTGCGCGTGCCGTCGATCGAGCGGGCCAGCTTCCGGCCGCTGGACGGCGTGCAGCTGCGCGCGGCCTACAGCCACGTGCGCGTCGGCATCTACTGCCCCGAGCCCGAGCCGCCGCCGGTGCGCGCCGCCGAGCTCAAGCCGCCCATCGAGCAGACCAGGAGATTCAAGAAGTAATTTTCGCGGGGAGATTTTGCGGGGGGCGAGGGGGTGGAGAGATTCTGCGGGATTTGCTTTCGTACGTTCGGGATGTGACGGGGAAAGCCAATTGTGCGGGACGTATTGAATTCGGACGGACGAGTCTGGAGAAGAATTGGAGCTGTTCCTTGGCAAAAGTATCTGAGCGGGGGTATTGATAATATTGATAAGTCGAGGCTTAAGTACGAGTAATTTTGTGAAGTATGCACTAACTAGGGGAGTGTCAAACCTCAGGATCCTGAATTACCCTCAAAATTTGCAGAATGATTCTTTAATCGAAAATAATGAATATATGTCTCAGTGTTTTACATGAAAACTTGCTTTAATTTTTAATCGTTTTCGTAAACGCATATTTTCCCTCGAGTTTTTAATGATGTTCCGTAGTTTAGATACTAGACCACATGAGACAAAATCCTGAGTCATGAGTTTATTATTTTTCACATTAATTAAGATTCATTCTGCAAAATTTGAGAAATATTAGGAATCCGGATAAATGATATTCTCCTAGTGAGAGAAATTTTTTTGTAACTTCTACTATGAAGCTGACCGATATTGTTCTTTCCCGCAATTTTTACGGTGAGAGCTACGTTGTAAATTATACAAGAAATTTCTCTCAGTGTACATACATCAATCAGTATCTTACCTGGTTTATTTTTTTTCTTCCAATAACAGTTAATAATAGTAATGAAGTTATTACTCTGAATATTTGCACAAAAGTTATAAACAAAAAATAAAAACTAGTTCTAAACAGAAATAAAAAATAAACTTTAGGGCAGAATTAACAAGTAATGATTTAACGTTAATTTTAAGCAAACATAATCGTTAAGCTTTAAAAATTTAGGAAGTAGTAATTGAACATGTCAAGAGGTCAGACATCTATTGATTTTCGATGTGTAGCTAATAATTACCACGTCCAATAAAAACCAACAGTACCGTTTCAAATGACTAGGAATCTGACTAAATTAATTGAGTAGAATATCAGTAATGATAAAATTATTATTTCAAATCAAAAATATTTACCATACAAAAAAAGTGCTTTAGAAATATTTATCTGCTGCAAAGGAAATTAAGTTATAGTTACAAAACAATCCAGAAAGGTAAATGCGGTAACTGTACCCATGACATCAAAATTTAGGTCTTGCAATATTAGCCATCTAAAAACGAAAAACAAAAATTTACAAAGTTTCCTCAAAGCTTGGCGGTTTCGAATCCATTAGTGTAATGTACTTTCCCAACTAGACCCAAAATATAAACAAAACTGAGAACCAACTTTCGTTAGGAGGAAATAAAGTACGCGAAAGCTCTTCAAATACCATTAGCAATTCAAGAACCGCAAAAACTTTGATACACTCGAAATTTGAAAGGTTAAATCAATTACGAACGCGAATTTAAAAATTTTCAATTTGCATAAGCGATGAAATTTAAAGTGACTCCGCGTCACATTAACCTCCATTCATTTTCCAACTTTTGACGTGCAAAATGATGATGTGATAAATTAAAAAAAAATTCCCTTCATCACTTAAAGCGCACCTACTGACCCAAAATTGATGTTTCTCACCCTTACATTACCAACCACTTCGGTGGCTCTCGAGGTTGAAAAGCTAGGGTTGCGCGAAATAAATTATTGAGAACGTACGAAAGTAGCAGAATCGATCCGCCCCCGCGGGATTTAAAAGACACACCTTAAGAGTTCGAATTTCTATGTATTGGAAAAATGAAAATGTGTAGGAACTTGGGACCAGTATCAAGACTGCTTAGACGTCGCCACCACGCGACGAGCCTTGCAACCAAATCCTGTGATAACATTTATAGTGTCAATAAGAGCAACAGCTTCTTCGAGTGGAAACATGGACACGCCACCCACGACCAAGGTAAACTGCATTTTTTCTTCTTGTATTGCAACTACATCGTGAAGCTAAGCATCTCATTCATAATTTCATTATGTGCTTTAAAACTAAGTAATAGAATAAAAAGCCAATAGAAACAGCGTCACACTACATTTCGTTGCGCGAATAGATTTTTATGAATTGTCCGTGGTTACATTAATTAAAATTTAGTTATCAATTCATCTTTTCGACTTACCCGCGTTAAATTTCATGTTACGAATTTTAGCATTAATTCATTTTATTAACGGGTTGAGCATTATATTTTTCATTACTAAAATATTATAACTGAATTAGATATAATAAAATATGATGCTCATACGTGTATAGATAGATTAATATTTAAATATATTTCGAACTGCGTTTGCGTTTGAAAATGCTGCATTTAAAAGAAATCAGTACCTATTTTATCATATTCAATTTTTAATTGTTTGTATTATATTTTCCGTACAATTTCTCAAGTTTAAACGTTATCTCTTACTCCACGATAAGGTGCATAATCTTATCAATGAATGTGTACTCACCATCACCTCACGCGCTTTTAAACGCACCAAACAAATTACCTCTGAGAACTTAATAATTAACGAAAAACAATTACATAAACCAAAAAATTCAATAAAAAGTCGCATGAGAGTACAATCGTTGCAGGACTGCACGGGCGGCAGAGCAATAGCCTGGACTGGCGGGTGGGCCGGAGCGTCGAGAGGAACTCGAGCAATTTGGACTGTCGGAAAGCCTCGCGCAGCGCCGAGCAGCTATCCAGGAGCGGCAGTCTCCAGACACCGAGCACGAAGTAAATTATTTCCTCGATTCGCAACTGTCCAACTAAATTTCCCCCCGCGTGGCACCCCGCCCCCTCCGATTCGGCGACCGATGTCTTTCGCGCGATTTATTCGAACTCGACGCATGAATTGTTGGTACTTCCGTGTGGATAAACATTTTTCTGGCTGAAAATTTTCTTTTTTGCCGAATGCCGCTAGGTTCTTTTAATCTCGAGCTAAAAAAAGAGTTGGCAATGCGACAAGTCCTTTCGCTCCAGACGTGTAGGTCAAATAAAATATGTGTATACGTGACTGGGACGAATTTTAATAATGCAGGAGTTTCACGTAAAAGCGGGTCATTGCGGGGAACTAATTTTTTCTTTCCTTTCAAATATTTTAATCTTTCTGCTTTATTTACTTCTCCCGCGTGGGCATTTTCGTTTCTTGTAACTGGATTTTGAAAGTATATAGTGAATTACGCTTACAACTTGATGTGGGTAATTTTCTGAAAGAGTAAAATATTTTGCTGATGTTTTTTAAGGTCAGCAATATAATTTTTTCAGTAAAATGAAATTTCGATAAAATAAATATATATTAGTTACAGACGCAAAACTTAATTTATTTTAACACGTGAAGGTATTGACTAGCGCGAAGTTATTTAAAAAAATATTGCACTTTTTCAAAGAATCACCCACGTAGGAGTGCAAAACCGATAATACGTTTTCCACACTATAAATTTTAATTTTCAATTTTAATTAACTCTTAAACCACAAGAAAGTAATACTGCATCGCAGAAATTCTGAACGCAATGTAAAAAAATTAATTAATCATAAAAAAACGCGAGGAACAGCTAGAACAGTGTTTACTCTTCTCGCGTCCATTTATTGTATCAGCACAAAGAAGCGGACAGCTTGCGTCTGCTACGTATACTAGGTCAGGGATGTCCTTGCTCCACACCATCCCATTCATCCGTCATGAAAGCAAAAAGAAAAAAAAAACTCCTCCATTCCCCCTTGAACAAGAAAAAAAAACGCGTTCCCCCCTGAAAAGCTCCTCGCTGCGGCGCATTAAACGAAGTAGACTACATGACGAATGACACGCGGCAGGTCGAAGATAGTGTCGCTGCTGCGGCGCCTGTCGCCGCGGCTGCCGCGACCCGGGAGCAAGGGCTCGCTGCCGTCGTCGCCGAGCGTCTGCCCCTGGGTGCAGGTGGAGTACACGAGCGGCGGGGATGACGGCGAGCAGCGGCGGCCCGCCGCCGGACAGGACCTCGTCGACTACAGCTTCCAGCGCGAGCTGCAGCTCAGCGAGATGCGCAAGCGGGCCCTCAAGGCGTCCGCCTCTAAGGTGAGTAAGGGAGTCCTGCGGTGTGCATTCGAGCACGAGGCTAAGGTCCGGTGAAATCTTTGACGAAGAGGAGCACATTTCGCGAGTTCCTCACGAAGAAAAGCATATTTCACGAGTTCCCCGCGAAAAAAAGTATATTTGACAGTTTGAAGAAAAGCACAGATCGCGAAAGTCGACCGGGAATCGAGGCGAAATGTGTGCTTTTCTTCGAAGCTGGTTTTCGCTCCAAAAAGCTTAAGTGTGTGTGCTTTTTTCAACGGGAAGAAGATTAATGTGCTTTTCTTCGTTAGGAGCGACGTTTTGTTGTTCATGCAGTTGCACTTTTAGGAAAATGATCTAGTGAAAATTACCGTACACGATAAAACGGCTAGAGTGAAATTTCACTCTTATTCTAGAGTTAATTCATTAATAGAGTCTGATCAAAGGATTCAAAAGTTTGAAAAAATTTAATTAAATTTTATGAAGATACTATTGAGCGAGACTGCATTTAGATGCACTCTTACATATACATAAGGTTTCACAAGACTTTAGTCCTTTTCGATAGGGACGTAGCTTCCGCTTCCTCTGTGAGCTGGCGCGACAAAAAAAAAGCGCACGCGCGAACGGGAGGTCGGGGTTTACTATTGAAAATTCGCGTGAAAAATGAAGGGAGAGCCCGCGAATTTGCATGGATATTGCGCCAGTGCACGCGGTGGTGCACCCATTCGGCGGGTAAATAGTTTCGAGCGGCTGCTTCGGACGGGAAAATTAATGTTGAACTTTTCTCCCTCCCCCCGCGGGGGAGTGCGCAATGAAATTTTAATTTAATTAATGGAACCAGCGGTACATGCGCTCTATTCTAAACGAGAGTTAGCACTGCCTTTTGTGCGAATTTCGAGATAAAAAAAACGCAGCTATGGTTACTCTACTTCCGTGGCGTTTTGTTCGACGCCCATTCACCGCGGCTTTTAAATCAAACGGAAATTAATTCATGACTGGTGCGCATATACCTATACGGTCGGAGCTTCTTTTTTCGTGCAGCTCGCAGAGGAAAATTTGCGGTTCGCTTCTTTATTACGAAATGAAGAAAAAGAGCGCAGTGACTAATGGCACGTATTTTTCGTTCCGCAGCAAGATTTAGCGAGCGATACGAAGTTAAGTAAGGAAGAAAAGCGACGAAGCCTGAGCGTCTCGCCGCAGCCGAGGGTAGAAATACAAGAGATACAGGATTCGAATCCAAATCTTCGAGCGTCAGCGTAAGCCAAAAACAATCACTTTTTTTTAAAAACTTCTCCATTTTCTTCGTGTCTCTACTGCTAGTTTTCACTCCTTATCTTTTTACAACTATATACTAACACTCTGAATGAAATCTATACTAACAGTAAATAAAGTTTCTATTTATTCCGAAATACTGTATATATTATTATGTGTTACCACTTTTTGTAGTTTAGTGTAACCCCAGTAGAAGTAGATAATATTTGTATATAAGTAATGTTATTTTATTAACAGTATCACGTCAACTAACATGAATTTTAACAACCTTAAAAGCATGTAAATACTAATTTAACCAATTAACAAAAGAATGTAATAAATTCGAGTTAATTAAATCTATAAAATCGCTTTTAATTAACTTGTTTGAGTCATTCGTATTTACAATTGCATTTTTTTTAACTTTATTTTTTTTAAGTGGTAAAAAAACAATTATTATACATGTATTATTAGACTTATGCAATTGGAATAGCTCAGAAAAATTTTGTACGTTCCAAGAATTAAGACTTACTACGCATTACTCGGTAACAATGAATAGACATTTTTTTAAATAAATGCCCATTACAACTTAGCAACTCCTGAACGAATCTTAAAAAGAAACAAAGGAAACACTTAACAACCGCTGCACCTTTAAATTAATTTAGAAAATAACAATTTACTATATTATATCTACAGCAAAAGCTATATGAATTTAATATAAAAAATCAACATTCCATCGAATTTATCCCTCAAAAAAATATTTCGTTTTCACCTTTCACCAAAACGAACAGACCTCAGCCGCGCGCCAATAAATTTCGCCGGTACCAGCCTCCCTCTCTCTTTCCCACAATCGAAAAACCGCGAGCCATTAAAAAGCTGCACAAAGCGCACGCGAGCCCAACCGACGGGATAAAGAGAAAAAAAAAGCTGCGCTTGAAAAGCTACATTCGCCGCCCGGACGACCTCCGCGCGCGTGGTAAGCGCTCGACAAAGGAGCCCGCGCGGACTGCATACGCGCGACGACGACCTCGGCCCTCGGTGCGCGCCTCCGCTCCATTCACCGCGGCCGTGATCAATGAGCGTCCCGCGGGAGGTGGGGGGAGGGAATCGGTCGGTGCGAACGCGACACGCCGCCGACGGGGGCCCGTGCAAGCTCCGCGCGCTTCCGGTCGGTGTGTTACGTGCCGTGCGCTTTCGGCCGATCGATCCACGAGGCGCGCACCTGGCAGGGTGGCTTACTGGTAAAGGGGCGGAACTCTTTTTTTTTTTTTGCGAAAGTTGAGGTGACCGTGAGTCGCGTAATTTAGCGGAATAAAAATTTGGTTAATGCAGTAATAAAAATTACTATCGCAATAATTTTTTTGTTATAAGCAGCAATGATGGGCATTTAATAAAGTGTCCTCGCGATGCCTCTCAGTACCAAATTACCAGATGTAATCTTAACAGTAAATAATCTAATTGTACTAAAAAGTTTTCATTATTACCAAAATAGACCAAAACGTTATGTGCAATATTCTCGCTAAATGGACACAAGTAAATGGTTCCCGATTAACTGCTTGTTTGTTTAATTAAAAAAAAATAAATAAAAAGTATATATATTTTTTGTTGTCAAAGATTAATATAAGTGCTTTATTCATCTGCAAAACAGCAAAAAATTAAAAACTCGAAAACTCACTAATTGGAATTACATCCTTTGCTCTGTATGACCTTCCGGACTTTAGATTTCGCGAGGTGCGTGAGCCTCCGCAGGAGACTCGGATTTAGGACTGGGTGTACTTAATCAGCGACGGTGGGGGTGCAGCTCGAGCGAGGTGTTTAATGCCGGATTCAGGGGTGCGCTTTGTTTGGGGATTAATCGGGGTAAGGGTTTAGTGGCTCGTTTTGCGCGGGTGGCGTCAGGAAATTGAGGGGTTGTTGATGACTGATGTTTACCGATTGTGCATCGCATGAACAGAAGGCGGAAAAATGTTATTAACGTATTATAATTTTCAGTTTCAGAATGGAATCTTTTCATTAACATTTTCATTGAGAAATAAGGATAATTACTTTTTTCAAAAAAGCTTTCTTAAATTGAACAAATATTATGAAAAACTATTTAATAAGTTTTTATAAGTATTATTAAAATTTTATATCAACAATTAGATTATGTTTTCTGAGCCGATTATAAATAACATATTTTCAACTTTATTCTTACTTTATTCTTTTTATGCAGATCTATTGAAGTTAACAAATTATTTATCTAAACAATGACCATAAGAAAATATTTTTTGTAATTCTTTAATGTACCCAAAGAAAAATGTGCAAAATATACTTCTATCTTGATTTTGCCCAACGGCGAAACAAGCGGCAGTAAATTACGAGTTTACAGACATCGTAAGACACACGCAATAGTTTCAAGCTTATCTACAAAACGTATTTTAATAATAAACCTTATTTACAGTCGTTAAGATTCGCAAAACCGTTAAGGATTTTCGTACAAAAAACCTCATGATAATAACAGCAATTTAAGCGCGGTTCAAATCTTTTATAAACTGCCAGTTTAACATTGAAAACAAAAGTAAGAACATAAATAATATTAACAATATTCAAAGTAATGAAAAAATCTAGAGGAAACATTTGTTACAACGGAAACTGCTTTTGAGATAATCTTGTGAAATTCATTTTTTATGTTATATTATAATCGATATGGTACAGAAAAGAAAGTATTGGATATCGGAAATAGCCAGGGTCAACTTTTCTCCGTAATAATAACTTTATACCCACCTTGTCTGTGTGATATCTAGGAAGAAATAGCACGTTACAGTTGCACCTTGCAAGATCGGTCGCTTAATTGCGTACAATTTTTTTATCGTGAAAATTTTATCCAAATCTAATCTGGCTATTAATATACTGTAACATTTATTCGAAATCTTATCCTGTTATATTATATTCACGAGGCTTCGTTTTAAATAATCTTTTAAACGTGTCGCTTAAATCTTTCGAGTTCCTTTTTAAATGCAAATGACTTCACGGAAAACGATCGTAAAGCATAAAAGTAAGACATAAAAAATATGGTTTCGTCTTAGAAACGAGTACTTGTATTCGATTCCTATATTTTACGACATGCAAAGTTAAATTTGACAGGACTTGCGTGCTTTGACAATCATCACATTTCAAAGTAAAATAACCAGTGAGTAAATTATTATTTGTCGACGAACACCTGACAAGAATAAATATCTATGATTAAAAATAAACGTTTAACATAAAATTTACAATCAAACGCAAATTTAAATAAAATTAAAAAGGACTAAATACAATTATTAATTGCAATTACAGTTGAAAACAATTAAATAAGCAAAGTTATTCATCGATCCTGTCTTTTACTAAATAGAAATAAGCAAAGATTTACAAGAATTAATATAATTATGATTTACAGGAGTACAGGATTGGATTAGCAATAAATGCAAATTGGTTCAAATAAACGATCATAAATACTGATGATTTTTATTAATACGAAGACTATATTACATGCCAATCGCACGACGAATATTTAACGAAATTCCTTAGTGCTTTTAGACAAATGCCAATCACTGTCCGCTGTCCTCGCATGACTGTACAAATTTAATTTAAAAAAAAATATATAATAATAATTAATAACGGGAAAATCGAAGCGAGCATCGTTTCTCGCGCGCATTATCGATTCGCATCAGTGCGGACGCCAATTTTTCTTTAATTATTACTCTCACTTATAGTCTTGATCCGGTCCCGGGGTCTCACTCGTAGTATGTGCAGATCAGATTGTAGAAGTAGCCCCTGCAGTAGTGGTCGACGTACTTGTGCACGCGGCAGGTGCCCTGGGTCTTGTACACCAAGCACAGGTGATTGTCCTTGGACGGCACGTGGATGAGGGCGGCGTCCTCCTCCTCTCTGAGGTCGACGTAGTCTATGGTCTTGTCCTTGATGTGCTCAGTATGGAACTGCATGATCAGATCTAGGGAACCAGACTCCCCGACGTCCACCTCCTCCTCTTCCCCGTCCTCGGGCTCGTCCTCCTGCTCGGAGCAGTCGAACGAGCAGTCGAGCGGGTCCGACAGGTAGTCCCCGATGTCCGAGACGTCCGAGTCGTCCGTGTCCGAGTTCCTCCGGTGCGAGCTCGTCGTCTCGGCCTTCGACGGGGAGGCCAGCTGCTGCTGCTGCACCAGAGCAGAGGGCCGCTTCCTTGTGCGCGGCGACTTCTCCTTCGCCGGGAACCTGCTTATGCCCTCCTCGTCTTCGTCCTCGTCACCCTGGCTGCTGCTCGGCGGCGTGTGGCAGCCCGTGTCCTCGGCGTAGGTGCTAGGCAGTCGGGGCAGCCGGGTGGACTGCGACGCCTCGGAGTAATCCCCCGGGTCGTACCTGGGGGGCCGGCGCTCTGCCGGCGGCACCGGCGCCTCCTCGTGGCCGCCCTTGTCGGCGATGAGGGTGTAGCAGCCGCGTGACCACCTCTGCAGCTCGATCGTCAGCCGGGGCTGCATGCCCTCGCGCTCCGGTACGAGGTCCAGCTCCGTGTAGTTCTTCAGCAGCTGGAAGACGGTGATGGACTTGAAGAGGCGGCAGAAGTCGGCCAGCAGCTCCGGCAGACTGTCCTCCACGGCGACCTCGTAGTTGCGTATGTCGGCGGGCCCGGCTCGCGTCCACTTCACGTCCGGCGAGTCTATCTCCGCCAGGAGCTTTTGGTAAACGTCGGGTTTGAGGAAGTCAGCCAGGAAGGCGAAAGACTCGCGCTCCACGTCCTCCTGGATGGCCTTCATGGTGCCCGGGTACAGGTAGTCCTGGGAGATCCAAGCGGCCAGCTCGAGCTCGGTGAATTCCGGCTCGAGAAGGCGCAGCTCCGGCTCCGCTCTGGCGGCCCGCTGCGACGCGACGAGCGGCCCGTGGAACCAGCCGTTGATGCTCCACCTGGACTTGTCCGGGGACGTCACCTCGGCCACCTGGTGATAAGAATTATGCACTACCTCGAAAAATACTAGCGAATTGTATTCTGGTATTAGAGATTTAACGACTTTTCTGGGCAGTCCATTCTCATCGGTATCAAAGAGATCTAAAGCACCACCATCTTCCTCCGTCCAATTCTTCGACAGGTACAAAATGAAGGCAATCCTCCGATCACCCAGATTGTCATCATGACAGAGCAGGTAATCAGTGTCGGAGTAACAGGAACTTGACATGGATATTTTTTTGTTTAACTTGATATTGGTATTTTTCTCCATCCAGTTGACCAGGTCTGTTTGGAAGGTTTCGTACAGCTTCTTCAGATTGACTCTGTCCACTCCTGCTAGATCGTTGGATTGTTCAAACTGATAAAGGTCGATGCTGTTCCTTCGAGTCTTGACATCCAACAATTCATTCTTGATTTCATCCATGAACTCTTCGCTCTTTAGAAAATTTGAAATTTTGCATACTCGAAAGGGCTCAGCGATCACCTCAATGTCAGAAGATTTAACCGAAGCCCTGTCGTGCCAATTTTCATAAAAAATATTTTGGAATTCTGGGTCGTACATGTGCTCCGAAATAATGGAATGTTTAAATCTCTTGGTCTTGGGCTCTCCTTGTTCCATGATCTCACTTTTACTCTTCTATCGATAGAACAGAATCAGCTCTCTCCTTACTTTACGCTGGGTAAATATATAAACTCTTGTATATTCGCTGTCCTTTGGTACCTCCGTATTGAGAATAAATTTTCAGTTCTTCAAGGGCCAGTGACTTTTGTCGATATCACATTTAGTTCAGCGGCAGTGTTGCACATCAATGCCTTAAAGTCTTATAAAAAATTTTCCATTATCCGCAAGTTCATTTACAAAAAAAAAACTCTTCCCACCTCTCTCCACCTCACTTCCTGTTACTTACTTGCGCGACTCCGCTTCTCGAACGTCGCGGTCTTCTTCCAGGATCATAAATTCCCCTCGTCAAAAGAAAAAATCCTCTCTTCAATCACAGTAGCTATTCGAATTTGGCGCTCCGGAAGCGTGGTAGCAGTCGACAATTTTTTTCCACGAGCCGCCGACAATTGCGCTCGGCCTCGTTTTTACGCAAAAGAGAGGAGAAAAAACGTGCTCGCGCCGTATTCCCCGACTCCGTCGAATCGGTCCTCGTCAGAAGCTCCTCCTCGTTCTGAGCACGCCGCAGCCGTGCCTCGTCAGTCCGTAGGCGGCCGAGCGTGTGGCGGCCCACGTGGTCGGCTCGCTGGCCGCTGCTGCTGCACGCCTCGTGTTCGCCGCTCGATGCTCTGCAATGCCGAGGATTATTTATGCGGGTGAGCGTTCGAGGCGTTGCGGGAGGTACGCCGCGGGGCCTACTCTCGATTATCGGCCCATTATCGCCGGGGGCTCGGAAAACTAACCTGCGCGCCTCGTGCGTCCGGGGTTCCCGTTGGGCCGCGATGAGGGGCTCTCACAGGCTGTAGCCGCGCCGCTGCTGCTCCATGTCGCGCAGTCCTCGCGTGCGCATGCACCGCTATACACTGCGCCGCCGGCGGCCGACCGGCCGAGCACATTGTGCGCCTCTACTGCTTGACTCGAAAACATCGATCCGCGCGGCGCACCGCCGATTCGCCGCGTATACACACACAGCTGGGATTTCCGGGGAGGGGATGTGGCTGCGTGCGCCCGACCACGTCGTCGCGCGCCCACGTGCTCGCTGGTAAATATTACGCGCTCCGACCATCTTTTCCATCGGTGTGCACACTTTTCGCCGTGCTAATCTAATCGGACAAAATGCGCGCTTTTCATTTTCACGCGGGAGTGGTATATACTTGGACTCGTTCGAATAATCGCGGGGAGGAAGTCGTAGTATTTGCAAACTGCGTAGCTTTTGCAAATTCAGGTTGCATGGCAGCGCGCCGCCGGAAATCTCTATATACGCGACTGCGAAACAATCGGGAGACGGGAAGGTGCTGTAATGACCAGCCAGCTCACATGTGCGAATATGCGAGCTTGTAGCAAGACTGATATTTGCACATATTGTATATTACGGCACTTTGTAGGACGGTCTAATTGTTTTTACAATTTTAACATAGAAAATACTTGTAGTCCGTTAATTTATTATCTGTGGGTATGTGGGTATTCAGTGTAGGAGGTGAGTGAATGCACTTTTAAAAGGTTGTCGCTGCATACAAATGTAATTGGAGTCGGCATGTTCATATCTATAACTTGGTACATACACTCGGTTTATGTATGTTCAATAAATTTTGTATTGTTTTAGATTCAGAAGTCTTGAACCTTGTAACATAACAATACATGATTTATGAATTAATTAAGGAACCATTGATAGTTAAATATAACAAAAAGGCAATACTATAAGCTAAACTTATGCAATAGAATACGTAAAACAAACGGACATTGTTATGCGTTACAAATAGTGTATACAACAATTAAGCAATTAATTTTGTAAAATAATAGAAAATAATTAATAATAAATTATTAGTACACAGTTAAATTTATAAACATAAATTCTTTCCTTTAAAAAAAATAATTAAAAATCTTAAATGTTTAAAATGTTTTGTAAATAGAATAATGATAAATTTGAATTCAAATACATTCCTTTCTGTACATACTTAACAATTTCACATTAAATTATAATTTACATAATTTTCAGTAAGTGTGTCTCCAACTTGACTTTCCTTAGTTAACCAATTGCTCTAAATAAGCTAATAACTTGCTCACGTGCACAATGCAGTCGCTGCGGTCGCTAAAACTTGACTTTATATTCTACTCCAAAATGCTCCCGCAGTTATGTACCATCAGTAACACTTGCGAACGTACGCCCTTGACTCATCCTCAAGTGCTGACCGTAATAGCCCCCCTCGAACTCGGGTGCTCACGTACCCCCGCGACAATGGGCTCCAATATACAACGCCCCCGTCTCTCCAGCCTCCGCGATTTCGAAAGCGCCAGAATATCCCGCGCCGCCCCGCGATTGGTCGAAATCGTCCGCGTGTCTGAACTTCGCCGAATCGCCGCGAGAGCGAGCCCCGAGTCCCTCTCCGCGCGCCTGGCAGTCTCCTCGTCGGCTCTCGCGGGAGGAGGGGATGCCTATACCGCGAGTTGTCCAGTAGTGCGCCACGGGCAATATGGCAGTCCAGCTTTGACGGATGCTGCCGCCGCTTGCACGCAACGACCGGGGGCACACCCCGAGCACCGCTAAATTCCCCGTGACCGCCTCCGGCCGAGTGCACCGCGCGTGAGTACCCGCCCGCGAGCGCGGGCGAGCCACCCCGTCGTCGTGTCAGGATCCCCTCTGTACGGCGAGGACCGAAGGGCGACGCACCGCCTCCAGTGCACGACGCGGCGCCCAGGCGACTACGAGCTGCACGTGAGTAACCACCGACTCTCCCTGCACCCGCTGCACGCACTTCTCACTGTATACTCACGTAAATCTGTCTACACCTCGCTGTCTCTCCCCACGCCTCCTCCGAAGTTCGCTCCAGCGAACGGAGCAAACGGAGTCGAAGAGGTTAAGTGTCCAACATAGCCGGGGAAGTACCCTGCGAAGGTGCCAAGGAGGTGACACCCTTTCGAGGAGCTTCGCCTCGCCCCTCTTACCTCCGCGCCGATGGCCTCTTTTTCGATTTCGAGCGCGGCTCGCCGCTTCCTCTCTCTCATTCTGTCTCTTTCTCTCTCTTACTCCCTTCTCCTTCCTCTTTTCGCGCGAATTCCTCGCGTACTCCCGATTTTCCGCTCGCTGCGCCAACCGCTCGGCCGCTGTCATTGATTATTAAGGCGCCGCTGATTGCCCTGCACTTTGCGCCAGCTGCGCCTATATATAGGTACACACACCCTCGCCCGAGGACGATTTTCGTCGGCGCCTTTACACACGCCGACTGCCCGATGAATTAGTAAACACGAGCGCGAGTGCGGCGTCTCTCGGCACCGCGCGTATAGTAGCACCTGAAGCACTGGCGGGGGGGCTTTTCCGGGGGATAGGTATAATGTAAAATATATATTGTTTTGTGGGTCGGTGAAGTGCGGTTGTACATATATACGAGTCGCCGTCAATCAAAGAGTCCGATCGCGCACACGCCATCTTTTTTTGGCCATTTCGCGTAATATAGGCTATCGGCGAACCAACCCTACAACTTTCAAACTCGCGTTGCGCAAGGTGCACGCTGATAGAATTCCTTTTACAAGCGTTACTTCTTTGATCCGCATTTCACCGACATCTATGGGCATTTGATAAACGGCAGCGCAATGACATCATCTTCGAGGGAATACTTTAGTCATTTTGTTCGAATTCGTGTATGAGGATAAATGTTTGCTTGACATTGTATTGCAAGTCGCAAACAAAAAATTTGATAACATTTACAATTGAAGCTAATTAGAGATGTGATACTTTAAATGCCCAATTACGTGCTTTACACATAATTTCGCGTAGGCATCGATTAAATGTATGTACCGGCAACATATGACTCAACTCAACTAACTGCTCTTAAGTAATCCATAAATGCAGTTACAATAAACTTTCTAAAAGTTGTTTATAAAAGAAACTCCGATAACTCCGTTTCCTAGTCACGTGTGTAGTAGACACGCACCGAACACTTAATCCAATAACAAAAACGTATCAATCCCCGCCCACGCGTCGCACAACGAGCCCCTTTGTCCAATTCCGGCGAAATCATTGAAATCCCATTTTTCGGCGAGGATTTACGATTTTGGGCGCCTCCGCTGCAGCCCAGACACACTCTCCCCGTCCGTCTCCGTCTCGCTCCCTCTCGCTCGCGTGCGCGCATACAACGCCGTCTGCCTCGGGCTGGCCTTGAACGGGACTCTCGGGATGCGCGCGTGCGATTCGCTCTGCCCGCGCTAGAGAAAGCCGCGCATTGTGTATATATATAAATATATACGTGGGTATGCGTGCGTTCCCGTTCGGGGCCTCACGAGCAGGTTTTTCGGCGACGAACGAACCGCTGACCCACCGCCACGTAGGTGGTGCCTTTTCTTGATTTTTCGTTTAAGGAGGTTCCGATTTTCCATGGGAGATCGCGGCCTCGGGGATATTTAATTTGTTTTGGCCTGAAATCGGATGTGGTGAAATTTCGTTGGAATGTTAATTTCCTTACGTGAAGAGATTTAATTTGCATATACACGGAGAAAAAGGTTGTACTAAAAATTGCAGCAGCCTATTTTAATTTTGTTCTCACAGACCGACATTAGAAGAATTGCAATAGTTTAATTTAAAATTGAATGGAAATCTGGAAAGATTTTCAAGAAACTATTGCAATTTTTACAATAATGTTAGTGTGCATAAGAAAATTAAAATAGACCAGAGCAATTTTATTGAAACCTTTTTCATCGTGTAGATTTGATAAAATTGTAATCATTTTTTGTTATCAATAAAACTGCAATTTTCATTATAGAAGTTGTACCTACTTATTGTTGTTATGGCATTTTCAAATTTAAAATCAGTAAAATAATGTTAAAACTTATAGCGATCTTTTTATTACCAATTAAATATTAAATTTTAGAAAATTTAATTAATTTAATAAAATAAAAGATAGTAGAGAATAATTCACTTTAGTACTGTTACGGTATTTTAATACAATTTTCCTCAAAGCTAATAAAATAATAATAAAATAAATATTTAACCATGCACAAAATCAATAAACAGTCGCGGAACAATTCTTTAACTCCGTCGTATTTCTTTTAAAACTTCCGAAGCAACAAATATACCGTTACCGCGAAACTCGAGAACAGCGAACTCGAATGAAAAAAAAAAGAAAATGTGCATACGCGGATAAATTTCTCTCGCGCGGCGGAAAAGGCACGCCGCGGAAAAAGAAACGGAGCAAGAAAAAAATCAAAAGTGTCTTCCGCAGTAATTTGAGACATCCACGGTATAGTCGTTCTCGATATGCACGAGCGAGTTAGCGAGCGCTTTTTATTCCTCCTCCTTGCTCGGTCTTTATGTGCGAATGCGGCTATCTACCTACGTATATCGATCCCTTTGTTCCTCCTCGCGATGTCTATATGCCCGCGTGGCGTGCCTAATGCGCCTCGCTCGCCTGCCTCGCTCCCGCAGAAATTTCGCTGCAACTTTTCAGCAATCGATAACGACGCCGCCGACGCGCCTCAATCCCGCGCGAAAACGAGAGGCCGGCCCCTGGCGCAAACTTCGCCGTTCCTCGCTCGGTTATTTTGGAGATTTTGCGAAATTGCGAGGCTCGTTAGTGATCTTTTTCTGGCTAATCCAGTTTTTCATTTATTTATAAGTAATATTTACGTGCAAAAGTGATCACCTCTCATTTTTGTACATGAATTTTATTTATTTGTTTCTAAAGAACTAGAATATGCAAGAGAGAAAATTTGTACGTAAAAGTTGCGGGAAAAAAACGGAATCATAAGATCAATTTGAGTAATGTAATTTTTATGCAAGATTATTTGATTTTCTGGTGATTTCCCGTAAAAATTACCAATGTGACTAACCGATCCACGATTGCACTCTTTCCTCGTAACTTTTACGGTGAAAATCTTATAATTTTTACGGAAAATTTCTCACTGCGATATACCAGATCTTTTTGCTCTACTTAATAGTGCAATTTTTCTCTCGTATTTTCAATATCGACTTGCATTATCTGCGCGTTTGAAAATAAAATGCAATGCAAAGATGAATTTTATTGTTTCGCGAATGCCATTTCATTGTTTTATTTACGCTCTACTTTGAAAAGCATTTAAAAGCACTCATAATTGAACGGGTCACTAGGCAGGTTTTTTTATCGCCATACATTTACATGCAGCGCGATAAAAAGCGACGTAAACGCAGACGTGGAAAACAAAAGAGTACGAGCTCTCCGTGCTCGATCGGTGGACGGACAAATCGAACGCATTCACGCCGCAAAAGCGCGACAGACGGTGTTCCCGGCGATACAAAACGCATAGTAACCGCTCCGCGTACACACAGGTACATATGTACTCGAAAAAAAATTGATTATTTCGACAAAGTATTTATTTTAAGGACTGCTGAGTAAAATATTTCTTTGAATCAATCAACTAAATAATTTTTTTGAAACTGAATGTACTTTGTTGTTTCAAAAAATTATTTGGTTGATTGAAAGAAATATTAACTGGATAAACTTTTAAAGAAATATTTTGTGGAAATTACTAATTTTTTCAGTGTACGTGTATATACACACATAATACCCACGCGGTCCGCGCACGTGTCGCCTGCGCCGGCGCAAAACTCGGTACCGAACCCACTCGCGACTTGAAAGCTCGCGCCCCCTCGTTACCGCGCCACAATGGCCCTTTTTTTACGAAAAAAAGGAGAGTTAAGCCGTGTACGCACATAGACACAACGGGGAAAAAAACAAAAGGGCCCCATTTGACCGGATGGCGCACAATTGCTCCGCGAGCCCCGAAGCGGCGCGGCACCGTTCGCCAATAGAGTAAAACGGACGCGAGCCAGCAGTCCGCGCGCGCTCGAGTAGAGCGCGTCGTGTAAAGCGCGAAATTCGTCGACGTAACGGTATATACGTGCCCCGGGACACGCCGGGGCACCCCCGCGGGAACCGGCGCGCGCTGTTCCCGATTCAGCCGGTGATAAGAGACGGACTGCGCCGGGGATACACTTGCTAATGAGGCGAAGCGAGGAATCAAGGGAATTCGTTTAATTGCACGGAGGGTAAGGCGAAGTAGTCGGTCGACTTTATTGGCGGGTTAGTCTTTGCTTATTAAAAATGATGATTTACTGGAATGCGCTTGTTTATGGGTACTGTTACGTTTTTTGTACACGGTGTTATCAAGACAAACTCGTTGAATCGGGAATTTGTTGAAGTTTATTTAGCAGACTGGTTTATAGAGGGATTGAAGCGCTGATAAAAGTAATTTACCTATAATTACTTCACAATTATTTATAATTGCGTACTACAATCGAATTTTTTTTTTAAAAAATGATTATTTATCTTGGACTTGTAAATTTCTAAAAAATGTTTAAACCATGCATTTGGGGCAGCGAAAGATGAATTGTTCCCTTTTAAACTTGTTGAGTCTCATTAAAGAATGAAGTAAGAAATTTGTTCTTTGGAAAGAGTATACCAATTTAGATTTAATCTGATTCTTATAAGAGCGAGGTAGGAAAAAAGCTTTTAAGTTCAGAAATTCTGCCGACAATGATGTACATTTTTTTACATTGATTTCAATGACTCGTTAATTTTTTAATAATACTGTTTCACGCTCTAAAGGATTTTGTGCGATTTTATTCGAATTGAAAAATATTTTTTAGAAAAATGTAGTTCTTCGCTCTTACTTTTGTAATAATAGCGAGTTCATTCTAGAATTTAATGACTTGCAGTAATTCATTTTTTTTACTACAAAGAAACGTGATTTTTAATTTTATCAATGAATCACTAGAATGAAAATACTCTTTCTGATATATTGCTGCTTTTTCGTTATATTTGAATTTGAAATGTATACTTAAATGAGGTTGAAACAAATTTAATGAAAAGTGTTAAATCGTTCACTTAACCAAAATTTTTTTCGATTCATTTAATCAAATTTTTTCACCGAATATTCACAATAAAATAACATAAAATTTTTTTTCCTACAATCGATACAATACCAATATTATCTTATGTTATTTTTACTATTTTTATAAACTGAAACTCTTTTACTCAACCCATTTATAGTTATTCAATTAACTCTTTGTACAACCTTTTCTTTTTTATTAAAATGTTATACAATTATTAGGGGATAGTAAATTTTTAAACTATGCTACATGGTGAATTCCCTTCTTCCAATAATTTGCATCTTCACGAATTAAATTAAAAATTAATACTTTAGCGTATGCTTTCACCTAAGAATTTTCATTCTTAACACGTAACAATTAAATCGGCAGTTGTATACCCGAATCAATCAGGAGTAATGCACTCGTCAAAAAGGGCCTCCTCGCATCGAACGAAAAACAACACTACCGAGGGCACAATAAATAAAGATTTAACGACCAATAAGGAGGTCGCTTTAAGGCTAATTGCACGGCGGCGCGCTTACGGTATCCAAAAAGTCAATCGGCCTCCGTTAACGGGACATTCCGAGCAGCCGCGCCGTGGCGAGCGCGCCGTTCCGGCCGCATCATAATGCTCGAAATGAAAAAGAATAAAAGGAAAAAGGGGAGTAACGACGGCGCGCGGCACTCGGTGTATGCTCCGCGGGGAAAAAAAGAGAGGCGAGCGCGCTGCTGCACTGCACACACGCGCCGTTCGGTAATCCCGTGGTCCGCGCCGGTCCCCGCTCGCGTAATAAGCGCTCATTGACGGGCTCGCGAGCGAGGAGGAAAGAAGCCGCGCGCGTACGTAACCCGCCGGCGGGAGAATCACTCGCACAATTTCCTACGGCTAATGAGGATATTGTTGCACAATTCGCCGATGAGACGATGCGATCGAGAGGAGCAGCTCGCCGATCTGAATATGGATTTCAATGGCTACTGCTTAGAGTCGAGAATTTTTTCATCGTTTTCTTCAAACAAAAATTGATTCGTTATTACGAGCCTAAAGAGTGGTGATATCTTTTGAAAAAAGTATATGCGTAAAATAAAAAATAATTTTTATGCGTAAATAATCGAATTATTTATGAATTATTATATTACTTTTGTGACTTGACCGTATAGTGCGGGCGATTTGATGTGGTACATAAGTAACCGGGGGTTTTTGTTCGATAGAATTCAGTTCACGGCCTTGATTGATGATTCACATGAACACCTGACTGATGATGGTACATAGATAGTAATGCAAACGATTTAGTTTACCGTTGTTATACTTTTCATTCACGCGTTCTGAGAAAAGGCGCCTTGTAAAAATTATCATCTCTTAGATTAAAATTACAAGATTATAATAACTTTTTTTTAAATTCCAATCTTAGGTATTTTGTAATATACCTCTATTATATTAATTTACAAGATACTACTAATTTTCTATATGTCATTATTTTCGAATCGCGATGGTAATCCACACTGAAAAAAATTTACTGTGTGAAATAAGTCCAATACTTTCAAATGATTAATAAATACCTGTAGCTATTTTACATTGTGTACTACTCTCTTTATTTTACTTTCGAACATTTTAAATGTTCTATTAAAAATGATTATCATTAATAAATTCTTTCGTCTGGAATTCAAGTATGTAGTTTAGAAAGTAAATAAAAGAAGTTTACTAAAAATATTCAAATCTGTGACAATACTCATGTCTTATATGAAAAAAAGTAATTGAAATGTTCTAGAAACTTTCCACTTTAAGTAAGGAGGCATCAAAATTCAAAGCACATTTCTTCTCTAATATTCCACTCGATAACCACGTCAATATATTCGTATTGAGTTTATCTGACTAGCAATTTTATAAGCGCAAAGAATATTAATTTTAATAATTGTAATATAAGTTCATAAATAATCACTGTAAACAGTTGAAAAAGAAAAATCTAATGATTATAAACCACCGCAAAATCTGGCAATACTGACAACCAATAACATACAAACAATATGTTTAGTCACATTAACTTATCAATCTTAATAAACTTTAATTCAATCCCTTATTAAAGTTTAATAAGTGAACATCCTTCTTCGATCGCAACCTTAACCTTCCCCTTCTCAAATAGAAAACCACGCCCTAGCAGCGCATACGCATCTCCGTCGAACCTGAGAAGAAAAAAGCAATATTTCACAGCCACAGGCCCTATTGTCTCCCGGTTGCAGTCGCGCTTAAGGAGCGATTAGCTCACCGACCCGACCGTCCAAAAGCACCGCGCCGGCGCGATAAACTCGCGCTCCTGAAACAGGTTTACCGTCCGGTCTTTTAAATCTCCCACAAGCGTCGCGCCGCGTGGAATCGCCCCCTCCCCCTCCTCGTAGCCAACATACCTACATACGCATGCACGCGCCGGACTTCCCTCCATTCATAATTTATTGTAGTCCGCCAGCCCCCGGCGTGGGCGCCCCCCCCCTCCCCCCTCTCTTGTCTCCTTTTTCGGAAATCCGGTTCTCAGCCGTTCCTCGCGACTCTTTTCCTTTTCCCGGCGCGCGAGCGCACCGTCGTACCGTTAATTCTCGCGTTCCCTCGACTCTCGATGTCGCGCGCGACGGAAAAAAAGGCGCCGCTGCCTAACTCGCGGGAACCGCGGCACCTGGCAGCTGCGGAGAGCTTTCAACCTCCTGGCACTTTCGCACGCAAAAACGACGTAGATTTGCGCCTCGGAGGGAGGCGCGGAGAGAGACAGACACTCGGCGACCCATTCATTGGACACTTTCGTCGTCGCTCGTTATTACAGTTCTTTACTGTTAGACGGGAGGCGTGTATTTAAGAAAGCAGGGCATTGTGTGTTGTTCGCACTTTTGGTGTATGTCATTTTAAGGAAAACTTTTTGTTAAAATGATATGATTAAAATTCCCGGCATTTGCACGATTACTTTTTTTTATACATTCGTATTTACTACACTTGTTTAGATATGCACTGAATTAATCACAAGTATAAGTCCTGTTTTCCGAAGCTTGAAATTAATATATTTTCAGAGTTGTACAGTTATTACCTTAGAGATAGTATTTTATCTACACACTTTTTTTTCATATACAAAAAGATAAATTATATACTTACTCAGAAAATATATAAAAAATAAAACTGTTCGACTTAACATATAACTGTAAGTAACACAACTATTTTAATTAAGATATAAATATTCGCTCGCTTGACAAGCGGTGGCAGACTCGTGTTAACCATTCGCACGTGCAAAATATAATGAAGTTGCTCATATGTGATATAATCCACAGCACGCAAGAATACAGTTATTACGCGTATAGGTTATACCCTCTTCCGCAGATTACCATCAATTTTTACTCAATAATTTTCAATAAACGCTGTTACTACATAAGTTTGCAATATATGACGTAAGCGCAACTGCATAAAACAACAGATTTTATAATAAAAAAAATAAGCGAGAACAAAGTAATGCGAATGATTCAGAGTCTGAAAATGGTCATTCGAGTAAAGATATTTTCTGGGTGTTTATATAACATTAATATGTGTCTCATGGCTTCTTGCACAATAGCGGACTCGCACTCACGACTGTTCTCCGTAAGATTAGTCATTGTTTTAATAAACCGGCGTTACCATTCGTCTGATTCTCTTGCCATTTTCGCATCGAACACTCATTTGCAAGCGCGAATTCTTAAAACAGCACTGCTTCGCGTTATTGATTTCCCTTAACTTGAAAGTTTCCAACTTGAATAGCTAATGATACACACGCTTTAGACAATAAGTAACATTGCATGTCATTATCTATATCACCTGAAAATTGTACGAAGCGATATTGCAATGGAGTAATTTATGAATTGAAAACTTGCGTACTAAAATTTAGCTATGCCAACTAAACTCTGCGTGAAATTCATTTATGATAAATATAGTATGTTTGTGCATTTCTCTCACGATCAGAGCTTTTTATCATAAAAAAATTGTTTATGCTTGAAAAGTCTATTTAAAAGTCTTACAGCCAAAGCACCCAGCTAAAATTTAGCAAATAATTCTACTTTTTCCAGTCTCGATTTCTCAAACTTTAAGAAAACTTTTATAAAGTTTGACATTTATAAAGTCTAGCCAGACATAGTTTTGTTACATGGGTACTGAATTCTTTTTCAGTAAACAGTAATATTTAAAATTGCACTTTCAAAATGGAAATTTATCTTTGCAATTTTCTTTCGCGCAGAAAGGCGCAACAAATTGTTGATCCTTTCTAATATATATATATATCATCTCACAAATTGTTAGGTAAAGTAGATAATTGCGCACGCATGTTTACCACGACCGCACGATAGAAGCGAGCATGGCGATCAGGAAGGAAGAGTCGAACGAACGGTTCATCCTTTTTTTTCACGCGTATACCGTTTGCCTATGACGCGAGAGGTAAAAATCCATTACGATGCACTTTGCAGTACCTACTACGCGATCACCTATCCGTTCACGCGCGGCTAAAATGATACACGACGATCGGCTTACCGTCTGTCGATCTGCGGCGAGATTCGCGTTTGTGCGCTGCGGTAATGAACGCAGCCGCACGTCGTTAATTTGCTCGCATCTCGGCTTCTATAGCTGCACCTTGCAGGCGTCTCTATTAGCGACTGACACGGGTGCAACTATTAAGATTTATAGTGCTTTGATTTTTGAGCCGAGGCAAAGTAATTTTATTTTTTGGTAATTTTTTTATTTAAGAAATTTTAGAATTATTGTTGTATTTTACTCGTAACGTCAAAGAGTAATAAGATCACTACTCAATTCTATTAAAAAAGATCACTTTTTGTTAGAAGGAAATATTGGGTCACTCTAAGTTTTCACTTTATTACTGGGGTTTCCCTTTTTCCCATCATTACAGTGACTATTTAAGGTATTGATGGTTTATCTTATGACTTAAAATTATTTTTTTTTTAATAATTATATTATCACTTTCTCGATGATTATTTAAAAACCTCTACAAAATTTCAGAATTATTATGATTAAATTTTACATTCTTCTTAATTATTTAATTATCAATTCTTTCTCTGTTACATTTTTTTATAAATTCAACAATCACTTCTAATTTACTACAATTGATTCGAATAAATTGAATTTTTTATTCTCTAAAAATGATACATGACTTTTTAAAGAATTATTTCGATTGTTAGAAGAATTATTTTATTAACTCGATAGTCCACAAGGATTAATTAATAATTAGCCGTCAGCGTTATTATTTAATTTTCGGATACGTTCCCAGTGATTGACTGCGTGCCCCATAAATGGCTCGCAGACGTCAAGCCCACGCGCTTCGAAATCTCGAATTGACATTGCTACACCCGTCAGTATACTTTTCACACACTCTCACCGCCGGCGATGCAGCCTACTCGTTTACACGTCTCGATGCCTTTTTTTTATTTCGTTTCGTGGACGCCGCAAGGGCGATACTCCCACTTGATCGCTTCTCCCGCGGTCGACCGACTGCTGTTCGTCTTCATTTTCTCGGCCGATCGCTGGACACCAGGCCGGATGAGAAAGCTGCAGACTCGGCTGTTTATGAGTAACTTAATACGGTCGCGTGTCGCACTTGTTGGAAAAATTTGTCCCGCAAAGTTTTGTTGCCACTGCGATATGTGGTACAATGGCATGCAAATGATGCCTCGTTATAGTGGTTGTAGCGGACGGTTAGAATTACGCGATGCTGAAAAATGTTGGGTGGAATTTTAAAACTTCGGTGCAAAAGCAACGTGTTGGTGTACATTACTGTATAAGCTTAATGATACACAAGTAACTGCGTTCCCACAGATAAAATTTCGTAACTTTTTTTTGTGAGCTTAAGTGTGCACTTTGGTATTGCGAAAATCTTGATAAATTCTATCATCGCTGCGAGCTTGTAAAATCAATAGCTGGACAACAAAAATTATGAATTTATGAATCTCTAATGCGATAATATAACTGTTTTCTATTAAACCACTTCCGTAATTATTCATAGATGACGCGGTGTAGAATGATCCGGGGTACTTGTTCCATTTAGCTGTAAAATCTAAAAATAGAAATAAGTTTTAAATGCGTTGTTGACAACAGAGATTAATTGATAGTGAAATATTACTTTTATAAAATTTGTGAGCACAATTTTAGACCACGTAAATATTTAAAAACAATTAGTCGAAATATCTATTAATATTTCGATTACATTCGTAAAATATTTAATGCTATATCAATGAATCGAAAATAAAACTTTATTTGAACGTACAAATTGAAATTGTCTAATTAATTTTCTGCTTAACCAGCACATGTGCCATTTGTTTTCTCAATTCAGAAAGTTTCTAACGGGATATGAGTATAAGCAGCAACTTGTTAGGATAATAGAATTTCAATATTTGCCGATTCATCATAAATCGTGTTACTGTAGTTTAACAACAGCGCAAGTTGTACACATTTGCACTTTTTATTTTTGAATTTTATGTTCAACAACCTATTTTACTTATTTTTTTTATTGTTCAGCACACTGGAAATCAAGTGACCTGTTTAGTAAGAACTACACAAATTGGTAAAAATTGCCGCAAACGTGATAATTTTTACCAAACAGATGTCTTGATCTTAAAATTACTAACCATATGGTAATTTTTACCAAAAGGGTCACTTGATTCTACAATTATTAACTATGTAATAATTTTTTTTCACTAGAAAACTTCCCCCCTGTTATTTTTAATTTCTGTTTAGCAAATTGTATTACCACTTACCAGTAGCATAAAATTACAAAAAAACTTTTTAAAAATTGTGATTCATTCTTTGATTTCTAGATAACTTTATAGTTACTCGTGACAAATTACAAGTTAACTCTGAAAATAAATTATTCATTCAAAATTCATCTAATCATTAAATAATTAAAAGCTAGCGTAGTAGGTGAGCTATCTATATATCTAACCCTAAATTAGTATCAAAATCGTTTTATGCAAGTCACTTAACTGTTTCTCTTCATTAAAATACAATAATAGGAGATAAAACGCACGTTGATGCATACAATTTTTTTATTGGCAAGCAACAAGGCATAAAAGAAAAAAAACGCGTAAAGGTGGAGCGCCGACATTGGTCGGCGATACGGTCATGCGGCAGCGTCGCTGAGGGAGAACGAAAATGAAAATAAAAAAAAAGAAGAGAAGGAGAGAAGGATGAGGGAGAGAAGGAGACGCAGCGAAACGGAGCGAGAGAGAAGGAGGCACAGTTCAAGTGTCACGGTGGTTTATTTGCATTTATATATAGAAATCTGGGAGTTCACCCGGTGTCACTTACCTCGGACCGCCGACTGGCACTCGAATACGTCGAGCCGTCGCGCGACTTGGCATTAACTACCTTTTTCGAAATTTCACCGCCTGACTCTCTCGTCGCGCTTCCGAGGCTTCTCGCTTCTTTTTTTTTTGGCAACTACGAGCGCTAAAACTCGTTAGTCCCCGTGCTTGCGGTGTTTCTCCTCGCAAATCTCCGGCGATCACTTCAATATTTTTCAATTCTTGCATACAAGCTACTAAACGATTTTATTTACGTCGGTAACCTCGGAGATAATTGGCAGCTGGAGGAGCTTAAAAGGCTACTCGAAAAAAGAATGCAATTTAATTTAGCGCGCGCGGGAGAAGCAATCAACGGGATAGACGCGGTAATTTCTCTAGCGCCCTTCGAGCGGTACTAGTTCCCCCCGCGCGGAAAGGGGTGCATCTGAAAATAGCCGCGGCGCGGGTACAATTTTTCTGCGCGCGCGCGCGCACTCGGGATAATAATTCTCCGCGCAGGAGCGAGGGAGCCGTCCAGAGCGACTGTCCGAATGGGTTTTGAAGCTATAACGGTACGCTCGCGCGCGGAGGAACGCGCCGACGTCTCTTGGGGGCTCCGTAAGATAGAGAGACACAGAATGAGAGTTAGAAAGAGAAAGACCTGTGACAAAAAATGATGTATATCATATAAAATATTAATCAAACTTCTAAATTGTAAAGATTTCTTTGAGCGTGTCTTTTTTCTTACGATTATTTAAGAAATTTTCGCGTGGTACTAGAGGATAGTTGAAACCGAATGTTGGTTTTTAATCAACATTAAACCGAATGAAATGAAACTCGACTATACCCTTCCATCACGTTTTAGATAGATATTGAATTTTCATATATATCGATAGATATTTTAGATCGTTCATTTAAAAAATTCTAAAAATGCAGGTATGTTTTCAATATATCTTATTTTATCTTCGTCTGATCTTTTACTCTTTTACGCCGGGAATGGGAGGGAGAGAGTGGGCCGGCTTTCAAGCCATGTGCTTTTCTGTCTCGCGGTTGGAAATAATGACGACCGCAGCACGGATGAAAAGTTTCCCTCGCAACCTGCTCATTGTGTTGGCGCGATGGGAGTATCCCTCGCGTGCGGCCGAGCCGCCTCGACGACCGTACGGGAGCCCGTCGTTATGGGATCGCGGGTTTACGGAGCGACTCGCGCGCGAGATTCGCTGTCAATCAAATTCAGCGCTGCAGCGCGCGGATAGCTCGTATGCATCCTAATGGACGTGTTTTCGAAAGGATGCTGATGATTTCGCTCGAAGCGCGTCGAGGCGCGCTCAAATCGCTGCGCCGTGAGATATGGCACCTGGCCGGTCGTTTATTCGTCAAATCTTTTTCATCTGTTTATGCTCGCATAAATTTTCTTGGGGAACTTTTCCTTGCGTTGGTTTATATGAAACGGAACTCTAATGATTTCTTTTTTCGTTGAGTAATGAGTGCTACTTGTAGGTGATATAATTTGTTAATTAAGAGTTATGTCATTGTTTGAAGGAGAAACTTTAGATTTAGTGCGTTAGATACTTTTTTGTAGTCGGTTTAACCCTGATAGAAATCACGAGGAATTTGTAAACTTACTTATGCTTAAAAAGTAGCTCCAAAGGTACTGAAAGTAAAGGATTTCATCCTTTAACCATAAACTAAATTTTGTTTTTTTAATCTTGAAATTTTCTTAAAAATCTTTCTTAATATCAACACCTCATCTAAACGAAAAAGCGCAAGAAATCTCGATGACATATTTAATCAAAGCATCGCCGCGTGAGTAAAAAACGGCAAAATTTCATTCGCGGAACGATCCCGGCTAAACTTAGCCAATTAGCGCTAAACTGCGTTTAATTAATTAAAACAAATTATCCCGTCGCGAGTGTCAGTATACGTCATCGGTGGGAAGGGACGGCCGCGTCGCTGCCGGCGACGGCGACCACAATGACGACTCGCGAACGGAAAGCCGAGAAAGGCCGCGCGCGCGGTCGATCGGTATGCGCGTCTCCCTCTTCCTGCATCTAGCTCTTTCCTTCTTCGCTATTTCGCTCTCTTCCCTCGGCGTCGCGCTTATCCACGGGCTCATCGCACCCGTCGACCGGCTCAATTACCGCATTGCGCGCCGATTGAGAATCCGGTTTTAAATACGTAACACTTGCACGCCGCCGCGCGGCTCTCGGAATAAATTTATTCCGGCTTGGCGAACTTTCTTTCTTTTCTCGTCTGCAGCGCTTATGCCACCTCGTTTTTTCGTTCTTTCTCTGTCTTTTCTTTCTATTCGACGATTTTATCTGCGCGCGCGCTGCGAATGTCGACTCTTGTTCCGGGCTCCTTTGTATGGCCGGCTAATTATCGCATAGCTTCGATGATGTAAACTAAACTATATTTGCCGTGAATTATTGGTTCGATTCGGAATAATAGGTCTAATGCGGCAAGCCATTGAATTTACGTTTGATTTGTTCTAGATGCCTTTTTTTTGTAGTGTTTGATCGCAATCTTGTACGGGCTTAAAGCACAATCAGCTTGATGAAGGGTAAGCTAGGTCTAGCGTGGAATAAAAAAGCGAAAGATTTTATCTACAGCTAACGAGTTAACACGTAAAAAGGAAAACTGCAACAAAATTCTAATACGATATACATTTCGCAAGATAGATTATCTTATAAACACTTTACTACTAGTTTTTCGACGGAGTCGATAAAAATCAACGAGATTTTTTGTTAAAATAAAATCTGATCATTTGATTGTCTTATCGATCCCAGCAAACTGTAGTCAATGTTAGTATTGTTAATTTTTCTATGAGCTTCACAATTTAATTTTTTAATAGACTAACACGCTAAAATCTCCTTAAATACCTTCTACTGATAGATTTGCATACAAATCACTTCAAGTGCGTATTTATCTATCATAGTTACACGCTTTACCTACGCTAATTCAAGCTAAACCGATAAATTTAACAAACTGCAAGTTCTGCGTCCAAAGAGAATCAGGTTCTGTAACAATTTTACTGACCGGCTACTGGGGCAAGTAAAGTAAGAGAAAAAGTGTTCATTTCCTCCTGGTAAAACTGGTCGCGTTTTCTAGGAGGCATTAAATTTCCGCTTAATGTGCATTATCGTTTACTCCCCTAGCGCTTTATGTATATTCCAATTACAAATAAATTTGTTTACCGTGAAATTCAAACGGTCGCTCGAAATAATTTATCTACTGAAACCGCAGGATGCGAATTAACGTCGCGCTAATATACCTGTCGACTTGGCGCGCAATCACGGCTCGCACGAACGATTTAGCCGCGTAAAATAATAATGTCCATTACGGCGTATCGATTCTGGTTTATCCGGAGCGTCGTCCGCGCACACCGCAATATTTCCAGCGAGGCGCGCGCTCTTAGCGCGAGGTGCCGTTCGAGGGCGACGCGCGACCGGTGAAAACATTAATTAAATCGACTAATTTCATGCAATTAGGGCAGCATTAACGAGCCGCCCGTTTTCTTTTAATCCCCCCCGCGGAAAAATTAAAATTATTATCGACCGCGGCTCGTCCCGTTCGCGACGCGCTAAATTTCGTTCCCTCGCTCGCGCGCCGCGCATAACTCAAACTCGCGTTCTGTGTACCGTATGCTCCGCTCGGCGGGGTTTTTTTTGTCGAGGCAGTAAATGTACGCGCCGATGAGATGCACTACTTAGAGGAAACACACGTAACGGATGGGCCGATGTGCGCGCGTGATTTTCTGTTTCGCGATATTTCTTCTTCTCTTTTATGTTCTCTCTTATTGTCTTTGTCTGTCATTTTTACTCTGTTGTATGCATAAATCTGTCTAAATCTGAAGAGGTTAAATTACCTTAGAAAATATGTGAATAGTCAACGTAATGTTATGTGCAAAAAGTTTGAATGAGTGAACGACTTTTTACATAAAATGTCACCGCTGAGGTTATTTTACACATGAAGAAAAAGATTCTTCTATTGTAATAGAAAACTTTAATATTCTCACAGATTGACAGTTTTGCGAAAATTGCAATAGTTTCGAACAAAAGTAACTATAGTTTCTGATAAAATTTACTAGAAATTGATGAAATTTTACTACAGTCCTATAGTAAGTTTTGCAAATTTTCCAATAAGGATGCGAAATACACTATTTCAATATTGAATTTAAAATTTTTCTGCGTGCATTTTCAGATTTTATACTCTTATTTCCCATTTTATTTTTCTCTCTCTTATCTATTCTGCTATTCTTTCTCTTTCTCTGTCTTTTATATATCTTTGTTACATTTCTTGATAACAGTTTTATCTGCACTCTCTGCAATCTCAGATTCAATAGTTCCTTTCGATCAAACTATTTATTACACTAATTTAATTTTATACGTTATCGATATCAGTTTCTACATTTTTGAAAACATGTTTAAATATTTATATTTCTTGTTTTTGCCTAAACGGTAAAAAAAGTCTATTATTAATCAATCTCTCCCCTCCTCGTTCTTTTTTTATTCTCTCTTTTTTTCTTTTCTTGACGATCGCGATGGTAATGACCATAGCCATGTCAGGCAGCGCGTCGTCATCGCGCTTAATGCGGCGATCGCCGCGAGCGCGGCGCAAATCATAGAGCGCGGCATTTTCTGCATTCCCAGACGGCGGCTTTACAACTCGCCACGAGTTCTCTCTCTGCCCTCGTCTCGCTCTCCGCGCGGTTTCGGCGTTTCCGAGCGTGCGACTTTTCTTTCTTTTTCCACGGGCCGACGACGCGGCTGCTGCCGGGATATTTGAGCTCTCGGACGCCGCTTTTGTGCGAGCAGCGCGCGCATCCGTCCTGGCCTCGTCGCGGCATTTGGGGAATGCGCGACTCTTCGCGCACTCCAATATCTTCTCTTTTTTTTCTCCCCGGCAATAAAATTGCGACGTCTCGACGATGATAACGTCGCAGGAATCTCTTTGTAGCTTGAGTTTCGCGTCTTGCGGGAGGATCCAGGTCTTTCCCCGTTATAACCGCTCGGCGGAGACTCGCGGAGAATCATCTTCTCCGACGAGGCGAAACAGCGCAAGCGACTTTAGTTTTAAGTGTAAAAGCGAGTACGCCAATTAATCGTGTGTGTACATTGGTTGTTTTTGCATCGAATTTGGCACTGACGTTATTAAGGGTACGTTTAGGTGGTCTCTTATTTTTTATAAGAAAAATGTGCTATAAAAACATTTTATAAGGAAACATTTATCTTAAAAGTATAAACGGTAAATTTGAATTGTTTAATAAAAGGATACAGAGATTTGCTTATGATTCAACGAGAAAATTAACTGTTAAGGTTGAAATGCGGTTCAATTGATAAATAAATAAATATAACATATGTTTACGCACAAGTTTTCTTAATTATTTACATATATTTAAATTTCAAATTTACTGCGCTTACATTCAAGATTCTTAATAATTGATGTATATAAGTAAGAAAACTTTTTCTACGTTCATAAATAATTAGTTATACTTATGTTTTTTTTTCTTCTTTTAAAATAACCATTACAGCATTAAATGACAATTTTATTTTTAAACATTTCAAATTGGCCTCGCACACTTTTAAGATTCTTATAAAAAAATAAGTCGTCAGTATAAACGCATCCTTATTTTGGAAACTGCAATTTCTCACTCGAGCGCACGCGTATGAAAATATTAAAAGTCCCGCTCGAAGACTCGAATCAACAAAAACGAAAATACCGCGTGGCGCGTGTACTTTAACGAAGTCCTTTTTTTTGGTCATCTCGCATTTTTTCACGCTCGTCCGAGAGTAAAAGTGCCGGCCGTAAATCGTAAAAGGAAGGAATCCTCCCCGCTTCCGGCAGGGGCTGCGGTGGTTTTTCGTCTATTTTTGAGAGAGGCGCGCGCGCTCGCCGGAATACCGTCTCTTTCGGCGCGTGCCTTAATTGACGGAGCGCCTCCGGTCCACCGGCGCATCGGGGCCCATAAAAGCGAGAAAAGCGGCTGCGAGACGTGCGGGACCCGCTGCTGCTCCCAACGTCTTAAGTGCCTGGACGACGTGCTAGGCTCACGCTGCGTAATTTATCGATCCGATGCAGGGACGACAGCTTTAAACTCTGTTATACGACTTTCTTTTTTATGCGCTTAATAATTTGTGGTTTGTTAGTTGCGGCGGACAGTTTATTGATCTGATAATAAAACTTTTTAGGCTTGCTCAATGTATACAGTTTCATATTGTTGCGTTGATAAAAATTTTTGATTATCATTGTAATTGTACAAACTTGTACGTAGAAAATTTTTATCGAACCAATTTTTTTCGCGCATAAAAAGAATTTCTTGTAGTACACGCAAATAATGCGAGCTACAGTAATTAAATGATTGTGTCTTAATTGAATACTCCATTTTCTCTCGGATTTAATGCAGTTGGAGGGTATGTGGATTCTTATAAATAGACGTACCAGGAATTTTATTCTCGTTCTGCAAAGAATGTTTAGAATTTAACCCTCTCACTTCCGAGTTATACACTCAAAGGAAAGAGAAACACTATTTTTAAAAGATATATTCAAGAAAATGCATATTTCATCTTAAAACTTAGCTTATAATTTATTAAAAATTAAACCAGTGAAAAATTAAAAAAAAAAAGTATGTGCATCCTTTCAAATGATCGCGTGCAAGATAATAAAAATTGGCAATTAATCGATCGATTGATAAACAAGAATTTAATTTAAAGTAAATTACTTATTATGCGACGTGCGATCAGCAGATTTCTAAAAACGAACCGATGAAAATCTTACAGCGCTCACGCAATCGCCGACCCGATCTCACTCGAGTGCACTGAGAAAAAAACTTATAGTAATTATATGGCTATATTGAAATAGTGTAACATTTTCTATACACTTTAATACTTTCTAGTACTTTTTACTATCAACTGTTCAAAAATGTTATTAAAAAAATAACAATACTTACCATAATTCTGGTAACAACTACTATATTCAAATTTAGTCCAACGTGTACAGTAAAATTAACATTTGACTTTTTTCTCAGTGTGCGCGAGGAAGCGCGCGAAAGTGTTCGACGGATTAGCAGCTCGTAACGCTCGCAGGGTCGTTAACACCGGGCCACCGTCGAAACGCGCTCACAGCGCCGTATAAATTCCTCCCCCCCTCCCTCGGGAAAAACCACCCGTCCTTTCGCGTAACGGGACGGCTCGCGAAAGCTCGACCTTTAAAGAAGCGTCGGAAAAAAGCTATACACCGGGGCACGGCGGCGAAAAGGCAAAAAAAATATAGGAAGGAGGGTGCGAAGAGCCGGCTGTTCCGCCGGCGGCGGCCGTTCCCAAAATACGAGCGCGCGCCGTCGTCGTCGACGAGGAAGGAAGAGGAGAGGAGAGGAAAAGCCGCGCGGCCCCCGACGACTCGGGACAGTTCCGCGCGAGTTCTCCACCCAGGCGGGCCACCCTCGCCTCCGTACGGCCCGGCGACGAGCGACGAGGATCTCCCGTCTCGGCCCAAGCGCGCGATTTTCTTCTTTTACGCGGGACACCGAATTGTACGGCCTCGAGGACTTCAGTGGACTTTTTTCCTTTATTTTGTACGGTGGTGCGCGAGAGATTTTTTTGTCCTCGACGGAATTTCGTTCTTGAGGCTGAAAATTTTGCCAAATTGATTTGTCGTTGCGTCGGTGCGGTTGAATTCGTATTTTTTAAGAGGTATTAATTATAGTTTTCCGGTGGTTAGTGCACTAAAAGAAAATAGTACAGAAAAATTTATTGCAAATTTTTTAAAGTAGAGGACAGTAACGTGTCATAAAGTTACCTTCAGTTTCGGAAAAAATATAATTCTTTGCAAAACTTACCATAATTAAGGCATATTTTGCAATGAAAATTGTAACTATTTCTCTATTGCAGTAAATTTCCTTAGATATTTTAATCAGTTGAATTTATACATTTTTTAATACAATTATTATCTTTTCATTAAACGTTGAAAAAAAAATTCTTCTGAGAACGCAATTAAAACGGAATGAAGTTGCACTGGTTAAATTGTTCAGTTTATAAACACTTGCTTCCTTAATAACGTTTTCTCGAAATACTCTTGGCATTGTTTATAAAGCCCAAGGTGTTAAATTAAACTCTACGATCGCGTAAGAAATTTTTAAAATTTTTTCGCAAACGCATTTTGATTATACCTAATTATTCATCAGTATACGATTTCACATAAAAATAACATTGCGAATACTTTTCAAATTATTTCTGAAGACAGCCTTTAAATTTAAACAGCCGGTCATTAAAAAAATTGTACGCGGCCCTACTTGTACATAAATAGATACATTATTTCTCTTATACTAGAGCGCACTCGGTCTAAAAATAAAATCTGCCTCCAATGCACGCCGCTGGATAATAAATTATCGGTTAACGCGCGGTGCACCGAAATTAGTGGTCGCACCGTAAAATCAGCTTGCATTAAAACCGAAAATAGCCGCGAAGCTTTAACTAACTTTCGCAAAATACCTTTCAGTTTCTTTTTCCACTTCAACGTCGCTCTCGTCGCGAGGCTCCTCTTGTCATCGCGCGCGAGCGACTTATCGCCGCAGGGGTCGAAAAATAGCTGCGCTCGGCATCTCCACCCCCGCGCGGTCGTAAAGTCGCCGAGTGAAACATCGGGACGATCGTCGCGCGCCTCCAACGACGGCCGAAGTGACGAATAAAAAGAAGCGGCGTATTTTGACACTTCGACAAAAAATTACGAGGTGCACGTGTTGCAGCGCACAATACCGGGGGGACGGAGGGCCCCCCCTGCGCCCGCGCCAGTCCCATTGTTGCGCGCACGAAAATAGCGCGCGCGATGCTCGCTAATAGCCGCCGGCTGGCCACTCGCCGAGCGCGCTAATCGATCGCCGGCGCAGTAGCGTCGGGTCGCTCGCGCGAGCACATCTCGCGCCTCGCGTGGCTTGCGCTCGTTTTTTTCTTTTTCGTCGAAGTCGAGGCGATCGCGGATTCAACATGCCGCTGAAGATCGAGAGCGGCACCTACACCGTGAACAGGAGGCCCGCGAGTCTGGCCGGCAAGAAGCTGTCCAAGTTCACGCTGTGGAAACACTGGCGGCGCAGGTACTTTTTTTTGTCGCGCGACGCAGTTTGCCGAGGCTTTTTTTGAGATTGAGATTTGAGGATGGCGTTTTGAGTGTGCGGAATTCGGTGCAGTGTGTGTTTAATCTTGAGATACTTGTACCGAGCAAAACTGAAAGTGTGAAATTAACTTAGAAAATGTGAATAGTGACATATTGCATGATGCGAAAAGTCATTCACATATTGAATAAGTCTCACGTTAAATAATCACTATGCACATTTTGTAAAATAATTTAACATTTTCATATTTAGTGAGTTATCTGCAGGATTTTTTCTCTCACGCCGCGCAATTATTGCCGATGCTTTTTTTGAGATTTTCGGATTGCGTGTTACTTGTGCGAAATTAGGTGCAGTGTGTTTAATTTCGAGATACTCATAGTCTGCAGGACATTAACGAAGTGCATTGACGTCAGAATCGTTGGACTTATTGTTCTGCCGCTTTGAAGTTTTATGATAATTTATTCGAGTGCCTTTTTATATTTATTAATTGAAATTAACAATTTTTTTAATGAGAAAAATTTCTAATAAACTAACGCACATTCCATTTTCATCTGAAAATTACACGTGAAGATTTTCATAAATTTTCCATTTGACCCTGATTAAACTGGAACGCAGCAGCATCTGCTACTTTATTTGTAATCTAAATACATAAATATTGAATCGTCGCTATTGGAACGCCCACTTTTCAAATTGTCGATCTATATGTAAACTTTCGAGAAAAATCTTCACCTGACTAGTACCGCAAAAAACCTCGTACCTCATAAAACGTAAAATTTCGATTCCCTTGAAACCATTGCTGAAAAAGGCTTTAATTAATCCATTATCTCCGGGAACAGTTTTTCTCAAGTAAAACAGTCTCCTTGGTACTCGTCCTAAAAGTACACCGAGTTTGCCTTTTATTCTCAACTTTCAATCAAGCAAAGTGCAGCCCTCGAGATCTCTCGCGAAAAGATTCCCTCCTTGAAAACTCAAGCCACACACTCCAGCGAAAGTAAGCTTTAACTAAGACATCCACCTTCACCTTTATATATACATAAGTACACTAACGTATAACCCGGCCATACACACAGATTCTCGCCTGAATTCCATCTCGGCAATCGGCGCGAATCATTAAGAAGTGCAGTGTCAATACGCATTAATTTTACTCGGCGAGAAAATTTTCAACGCCTCGTTCGTACGTTGCACGCTCGAGTCGAGTTTCGACGTCCGCAGAGCGCGCGCGAGGAAAGGAGTCGGCGCGCGTCGTCCGGCATGCGACGCACGTCGAGTGGACTCGAGTGATCCGCACGGGAGTATAGCCGCATGAATTAGTACGAGGGCGCACCGGCACTTATCATGCGAAAATTTTTATCGCTCACGCTCTCACCGCACGCTACTCACACTTATATTTTTTTTATGCCTAACCCGCACGTAATCTGCCTGGCTCGAGTTTGAATTAGCGAACGAAAAATTTACTATAAAATTAGTCAAATTTATTAGATTTTAGTTGTCGTAGAATATTTCATTAGGAATTAGACAAAAACAGCGATTAGTGAAGCACAGTTTTGATGCTAATTTAACAATGAAGGTGCGCACCCGATTGCTTGCATAGCACCGTGTAGTACCTCCATCGTTTATTTATTATTATTTTTTTAAATAAATTTAAAAAAGGGCTGTTGTACGTCGATATTACAGTTTTTCATATCGTTACAGATAGAAGCATTTAAAAACGCAATTTGATTAATTCATGAAAGAAGCGCGTTGAATTTTGCTAGTTAGTTTTGAAATTTACTGTAATATTTGCTAAACAGTGCTCCCATTTTTTTTGTTTCGAGTTTTTTTCCTCGCTTTACTAAAAACTGTAATAATTTTTAATGCCACACTTTTCTCCGTATAATTGTCGGTAACCATATATAAGTTGTACGAGTAATTCCTTCCCTTAAGCCATTAACGAGAATGCAATTGTACGCGGCTAAGGGACACTCAGAAAGTGCGCGTATCTTTCGGGCCGATCTTGAGCGACGAAGGGCCCGCATGAGTTCGCGCGAAAGTGAACGACGCGCGGATCGTTTGTCTTGATTAATGCGCCATTAATATTAGACGCGGCTCGTTTGGCCCGTTAAAAGTCAGCGGCTCGATAAGTGGCCGCGCGTTAAAAAAAAAAGTGCAGATGAGCCGAGCGCGCGGCGATCCCTCCGGTACGCGCGTCGCTATTTTTGACCGAATCGAAGCGATTCGTTTATTTTCGCGGAGCTCGTTAGCCCCGCGGCTCTGTGTTTACTAAGCTTTGTGAATGTTTTGCCCCCCCTAATTACGGAGCATTCGGCCGTGCAGAAGTGTAGAGGGTGGACCGGTGTAATAATTGTTGCTCGTTATTAAATCAAAGAGCGTAAATGCGGGCTCCGCTCGCGCGGATTTTTTTGATCGGTTCGGCTTTTGCACTCGTACGTGACTAATGTAGATATAACGACTTTGTGTTGGGTGTAGCAGTGGAGAACGTCTCGTTCATCTTTCTGTTATATTAATTATTGTGGTGGAAACAGGGTCGATTTTTTTTAAATAAAATTTTAATTTAATTAGTAATCACTCACAATTGTTTAACACATCCGTATTCATTTTTATGTTGATTTATTATTGTTATGTGTATTCGTGTACGATACTAAGACTTTTGTATGTACGTACTGTGGTCTATAAATTATTGACCCGATTAAGTATTTAAATGTATTAAATGGTGCATGAAATAATAGACATTATAGACTAACTTAATCTGTATAGGCTGTCGATGATGTAAGAAAAAGAAGGATGATGCATAACGTCAAAAATAATTTCTTTAACCCTTTAATCATAGCCGTTTTACTTATAAGTAATATTTAAAAAATTTAAAACAAACGAGAAAACAATAAATATTAATGAAAATTACATGTAAGAAAAGGTTTTTGGGATATCGCAATGAGACACTGCATGAAAAATTCCATTATACCGTGTATTTTTTCATTTTTTAATTAACAAGAATAAACAATGGATATTCGCAGTTTGATATCGCTTCTATTAATCATTAAATTGAAAAAAGAAAACATACGCGACGATTACTTTTCGATATTCTGTTAAACAAATGTAATCAAATTCAAATAAATTTTTCACGCAAAGACCTAATTGACGGGATCTTTAATTAATGGTTAAAGGGTTAATATACGGCCGAGTGGTTCTATCAAACTTTTAAAATTGTTTACATTCAAAATTTTCTTTCGAATCTTAACTTTGGACGAAAAAATTCTATTTACCACATGCGCCTTAATGTAAGGCGTCATCTGACATCATCCAACTCCACCCTAAAACCTTATCATAAACAAACAGGCCGCGACCATCACTTCTGAGTGTCTCCCGTCACGAACCAAGCAACCCCGAACTAAACTAAAACAACACGGTGCATGCAGTAGATACACCCACATAGAAAAAAAGCAAAGGAGTTGAAAACTAGTAAACAAAACAAAAAAAAAGAGAAAAAAAAAGAAAAAAATCTACGGATATGGGAGGTATGAAATCTAACGTTTGGCAAAACCCTGCGGGCAGTGTGCACGAGGAGCGGGGCTCGTCGGAGGAGCGCCGCGCCGGCGGCGAGCGTAAGGAGGCGGTCGCGGCGAGGCGCGAGGTGGCCGGCCTCGTAGCCCAGCCGGGCGCCGAGGAGGCGGCGGCCGTGGAGGCGCCCGCCGTCGCCGCCGGCATCCTCCCCCGGCCGACGAGGAGGTCGCGGCCCCACTCGCTGGCCGTCCAGCCGCTCAACTACCAGCGCTTCGACCCCGAGGCCGAGCCGCATCAGCAGCAGGAGCCGAGGCCGTCGGCGGAGCCCGCCAAGCACCCGAACATGACCAGCCAGGAGAGCATCGGCAGCTGCAGCCTCGACGTCGAGAAGTCCGCCTCCGACCGATCAGGTTGGCATTATTCAACGACATCAAGCATGCACCCACGCGGTACGCGCGTCTCGATCGCACTACTTTTTTTTTCTCATATCACTGGTATGTGTGTCGCGCGCCTTTTGGCCGTGAGCAGCGGCAAGGGGATTTTTTTTTTAAATTGATGGTTGTAGTTTGTTATGGAACGGTGTGAGTATTATCGTACTGGTTCAGGGTTGATATGCGTTTGGTTGGTAACTTGAGGATGTAGTGGTGGTGAAGTCTTCAACAAGAGTTAATTTTCACACAAAACGTTATTACTTTCATTTTAATTATTTCTCGAAAAGTAAATTGGGGCGAAAGAATAAGACAATTTATAATGAATTTGTGAGTAGGACAGGAATGGAATGGCAAGCTTTTTTTATTTTGACATTTTCAAATAAAATATGGTTACTGATAGTTGGTTCAGGGTAGTTATGTGTGGTTGGTAACTTAAGGTCGTAGAGATGCATAAATTTATTATGGGAAAACTTATAGCCTATTGAAATTAAAATATTGATCATTTTAGGTGGAAATAAAATATTAATATTAAGTGTACAGGCAGTATAACCTTAAATTTAATAATAATTATTATTGATTTATTTAATTTATTATTTAAAGTTGGAGTTTATGTTATAATAGTTATTTTAAATTTAGTAACGTGAAGCTTGCTGTTTATTAGTTGAGTTTTTATTTTTCACAGATTCTCTAAATTACTGTTATTAGTTTATATAAAATAAATTGAGCGTAATAGATATAAGAATTAATAGGCTTTAATGATGTCTACACTTCGAAACTGATCCAATTGGCACATGTAATACCCTCGATCTAACAAAAGAAGATTGAATTCTCAATCTCGATAAGAAGTAAAAAAAGGAAACGTATTTTAAAGTAAGGCATTAAAATGCAGGATGTAGTTATCAAGTCGCGCGTGTCCCCAAGAATTATTATCCCACCTTTGAATTCGAATCTATCCCATAGAAACGGCTTTCCTCGAGCGTAAGGTGCTGGATTCTTGTGTGGGCGATGAATAGCAAATACATTGTTCGCTCTCGCCTGCAGTAGAAATTGATCCTTAAATGCGGTACTTAGCGTCGCGTCGGGAGGTGACGTGACTCGCGTGAGGAGATGAGAAAAAGCCAGTAGCAATAGAACCACAATTACCTCTAATGCACTTTCTTTTGACTCGTGGACGGTTTTTCAAGCGAATGGGTTAGCTTGGAGGAAGTTCCCTCGAATGCGCTGCAAGAATGCCATGAGACTGTATATTTTTATCTCTTTTTGGATTGGTGTATAATATATATCTATATTGTTTTCGAAATTATGCGGTTAATTAGATAAATTTCCAAAGCCGCTACATTTAATTAGACTAATTCAATGGCGAAGAATTTTCTAATTAAATATATTGGCCATTGAAAATTTCTTTACTACACTCACCTTATTTAAATACATAGCTAATTTAAGACTGAATGATCAAGTCCATCTCATTGTGTTTTTGTTTCTATCTCTTGTATAGACGAGAAAAATGTTGTATTAAAAGTTACTATATAGTTTCTAAAGCAGTTTACTAAAACGAGGACAAAAATCAGAAAAATGGTATATTTAGCCACAGAAAATTTTAAATATTTTTTTTAAATTTCACTATAATATCTAGTTATATTAAACTTTATCACATTTATAGTAAAATTTGTTTAGTTAAACGCTATACTAAGTGTCTTTTATTTTTCGTGATTGTCCTCGCCTTAGTAATAAAGACCGCAGTAATATTAAACTCAACATTTGTACATACCTACCCAGCAAGCAGCATGAAATCGATGGAAGAAAAGGCCACAAAAAGAAAGTAACTAAACTATCAAGTCCAAGTCGATTACCCATCCAACCGTAAAAAAAAACTACTCAAAACGCGAAAGTCCCATCAGCCATCGGCCGGGCGCATCCCTCGCGGAGGCCCCCTCCCGCGCCTATCGGTCCTACGTGACTAGGAAAAAAGTGCGCGGGAGCTATTCTGAGCGATCGGCGCGACTACGCACCGTCGCGTCGCCGCACGCGCCGCTGCTCCTTCCGATTCCTTCCGCCGGAGCGTGCGCACGGGGGCCGCCTCCTCGCCCCGATGAATCAGCGCGCGGCAGTCTCCGCTCGGTTCCCGCGGCGGCCGAATCCTCGAGAAACTGCGACGAAGGTACACACACCGCGCGCGACTCTTCCTCCGGAGTTGGAGGGTGCGACGCGCGCGTTTCGCCAAGGCGCGGACTATTGTTCGGCTCTATAAATAACGCCGGTGTTCGGGAGGCGCGGAAATCGATAGGTCGCTTCTCATTGTCCGTCCGATTGGCGACGAGACACGAGATATTCGGTTGCTCGCGTTTCGGCCTTTCTTTCCCTTCGAGAGGAGCGAACAGTCGGAGTGACTAGTCGCGGGACGCGATCGAATGGTTAGTGAGCCTTCTGCGGGATGGATAATTAGTTTGGTTGGCGTGGAGTGTTCTTCTATACCGCTTAGTCTATATACGAATACGAAAGGAGTGAAGAGTGAGGAATGATCGAAAATTGACCCAAAAGGTGAGGGTGGTTCAGTGTTCACCATACGAGAATCGTTTTCACGTTTATGCGAGTTTCATCAAGGTAGTTCTTAGGTGTTGGCAAGAGTTAAGTTCACTCCAGAAAAGATTATTTTGAAAATATTTTAATAAATTATATCGACGCTTCCTACGAAAACTAACATCTCAAAAAAGATCTATTTCAATTTGCTTTTTTTAGAGTACCAGAGTGAAGTAAATTTGACTAGGACCTGAAAAACTCGAGGTACCATTGGTACTCAAAGTTTATCAGGTTCTGGAAGAGTTTACCTTGCTCTAGTGCTTCAAAAATATCGAATTAAAAAAGGCCTTTTTTGATCTGGTGATAGTCATCATAGGAAGTGACAAAATTTCGATCCAATTACCTTATAAGGGTGTAGATGTTTTTGTAATAATTTTATATAACTCCAGTAAGTTCAAGTAACCCAGCTACCAAAGCAAAGGCTGTGCATGCTTACATTTATACGTTGCTCGAAAATATTATCTGTTTTGTGAACAATAACTAAACAGTGTAGATACCGTGTCGTACCGTGTGGATTGGAAAATTGAATTTGAATCACTCAAATCTAATTTCGTGCATTAAGTTTGATTACATTCTTAAATCAGTTATGCACATAACGTGTCTTTCTCATTACCGCCACATGATCCTGTGTTAAAAGCGCAAATTTCATTTTATTTATCCTCAAGAGAAGAGTGATCGGTGGCTCTCATCTTGAAAAAATAGTTTAATTAATCAATAAAAACTATAATTTTTCTAAAGGTTAAGTTTTATAGAACCCTTTATTCGTTTTACCTAAGAACTACCTTAATTCTACTTATGTGTGTTTCATTTAACAATCCTTCCTCTCTAAACGAAAAATAAGCAAAAAGTCTATAAAACGGAGTGACCAATCACGGGACGCGATAGAAAACTGCCCCAGTCGGAGGCCAGCGCAACTCTACGTGCACCTTAAGCAAATTAATTTCGCGTTTACGCGCGCGCGACTAATTAAACGCGACACTTTAAAAGCGCCGTGATTCAAAAACGCAAAGGCGCGGTCGTAACGTTTAATTAAAAGAAACAACCTCAAAGGGCGTCTCTCGGGGCGCGCATCTCGTCGTATAAGTGCACCTCGAAGACGCAGCAGCCGGGAGAGGAGACCGCGCCGCACTTCGGGGGTTCGGCGCGCGGAGAGTGCTATTCTCGGTGCGGCGACATTTTTAAAAGGGAAATTCCCTCGTTCCTACGGAATTTATATATACCCCGCGGTGGAGCTCTCTTATCGCCGCGGCGTCCTCTTCTTTTTTTTTACGGGGAAAAGAGAGAAAAGCGAGCCCGGGGAGTTCAGTTGCCCCCTCCCCGCGGCCCCGAGAGATTCCCATTTTCGTCCTCTTTCACTTTCGTCGCGCGAGGAGCGATCAGTGCCGCCCGCGGCGCCGCGAGAGCAAGTGTCGCGCCCGCGATCGATCCGCTTTTCTCGGGGGGGATTTTTCGCGAGGCTATTTGGTGCGAAGGTTGGTGCTTTGTTTAAGTGAGGACGGTCATTTGTTTTTTTTTTTATTTTTTACGAGGCGAGAGAGTGCATTGGTTATTCTAGAGTCGTAAAATTGCCGTCTTTTTTTAAACGCTTTTACGGCAGTGCGAGTCAGCGGTGAGTCACGAAATTTCAAAGTTATTGAACGGTATGTGAAGTACCATAAGAATCGAGTAATAAAATTTACATTTTTCTTCAGTTCGAATGATTTATTTCAAATTAGAGGTGTGTTATGTATAACATTTTTATAAATGTTGCATTGTGTTTTTATAAATTATTATGGGCATACTTGCTATGTTGCTGCATACTTTCTTCTTGTCTCACTTCTAAAGTAGCCCGTGTATTTGGCCTTTACTTCTTGATTTTTTACTGCAATTATGTACCGTGCTGCACCATTTAACTGGTTATCACCTAATTGTTTATAATTGATTATGAAAACATCAATAAAAACGAATTTTGTTAATTATTGTAATCAAATATCGCTAAAATTGCAATGAATTAACAGAATTCTGTGCTACTCTTTGTTCGCTTACAATTTCTGCAAATCCGCTTCATGTCATACTTATGAGAAAGCGAGTGTCGCGCTAAATCTCTTTAAAAAAGAAGGAGAACCAATAAAACTCATTGATGGAAGTTGGTCTTTCTAGGAAGCCACCATGCACTTAATTTCCTTCTCAATTACAAAACCAGTAAACATCAAACATGCATTAACAATTTTCCAACGAAATTTATGCACTTGGAAAGTTTGCCCCGGACTTTCTACAAATCCACTTGAACTCGTTCTCGCCACTCGTCATCAAGTTCAAGTACATCGAGTTCCAAAAAAAGTACACTGCTAAAAAATTTGCGTAAATCTTAAAAAAAATTGTGTAGATCGATGCTTTCGTGTATTACCTACGAGGGGATACAGAGAAATTACACACATTTAATGTATTAAATTATTCTAAATGATTTTTCTCAGTGTACGATGAAGAGATACACTAAAAAAGTCTCTATAAAATTTGTACACAATTAAGCGAACATCACAAATTAAACACAAGAAAAGTATTTCATTTAGCCCAACCAATTTTCAAAAGTGTACAAATAAGATAAAAGAAAAACGCGTCTCTTGCAGAGGTGAACGCGGGCTCCCTGTCGGAGAAGACCCTCCACAGCCTGAACCTCTCGGCGTGCAACGGCGAGGCCCCGGAGGTCTGCAGGCAGCAGGAGCAGCAGGAGGCGGAGGACGAGGCGACCCCCCTGGTGAGCAATGGGCACGAGCGGGCGGCAGTGGACGACAGCGGCACCGAAGCCGAGCAGCAGCAGCCCCAGCAGCTGACGAGCAAGAAGCCGAGCTACCTGGGCCTGGCCTGCAGCATCAGCGGCTACAGCGGCATCACGAGGTACGACAGCAAGCTGCGCGAGGGATTCAGGTCGAGGGACAGCAGCCCCGGCGCCAGGCTTATCACCCGCGACACCAGTCCGGCCGGTTTCAGGTGAGTTCTCCACCGCCATCTCGATTCCTCGTTCTTTTCCTTTTCCTTTTTTCTTTTTGATGCGCGGGTATGTACCGCTACCGGAAAATACGCTGCCTTTTTCGAAGGAGGAAAGCTGCGGGAAGCTTGAGTAGGTATACGCGGCAAGGCTTTAGCGTGGAATGGGTAATAAGGCCGCGGGCCGTTCCACTTTGGTGGAGTGTTTTTATACGTGCGAATGGGTGGGACGCGCTTACTCGAGTGGATTAGAATGGGTTGGAGCTTTAATTGCTTCTTATTCTTTTTTTACTTTAAGAGCGTGAATTTTTGGTTCGTAAATTATTTAGCGCCTCGCTTCAATTTTTTTTTCTACGTTGATCGAATTATTCGAGAATTCGAGCTTGAAACACTTTCACTGTTGGGTAATATCTCCATTGTTAATTATGTTAATTAGGATTGAATGTGGAACAGCTGATATTTACAGAGTTTCTAGAGGCTGATTCTTTTCCGGTAGATGTTTTATTGTCATTAATTATCTTTATTTTAATTCATGGATATTAAAAAAAAATTGACAATTATTTAAAATCTTTTTTACTATTTTAATTGTAAAATAAAAATATTTAAAATCTTTTTGAAAAAGAAATTAATTTACTAAATTATTAAATGCATAAGTTACATTCATTGTCATTGCGATCTGTAAAAAGTAATGGTAAATTTTTTGTAGATCTGTTTTAATCACACTAATAAGTATTACGTGTCTGACACAAATATCTCTTTTTAATGTAACCGTAACACTTCATCATGCAAACTGAACATTGCGAGCAGCATTAAAAAGCATAAAGTTTTTCGTAGGAAAATTATTCTAAGTGACAGCTTGCATCAGGATCTATAAAAAGAAATTCATGCAAATTTTATAGAATTACCATCCTGATAAAAATATCTGAATCCAACGACGAAAATAGCATCCAATGAGTCAATAATATGATTCAAAATAAAATACGTTTAAAGTAGTATCCTTGTAAATTCAATTACCAGTCAGTTACATTGATAAAATATTCATAGGATTTTAAACTAGAAGTGAGTTAATTAAATTTTTGAAAGTCTGGAACGTTAGAGATTAATAATCGTCAATTAAAATGCGTCTTCAAATAATTTAGAAAAAAGTAATTTATTTATTTGATATTCAATGAATGTCTTGATATTAAAATAACATAAGAATAATAAAATTAAATAATAACTTAACTAATTAGCAGATCTAAAAAGTTGTACAAATTGACATAATTTTTGGACTTGAAGTCCCTCATTTTAAATAGGAATAAAAAGTTACGAATTATCTAAGGTGCAACATTGGAAGTTTCAAAATTTAGATGACCGCTGTTGTTGACTTTTCGAAAATGTTGCAATTTCTTTTTATCATCAATTTTTATGAAAAAAGTTTGTACCGATACGTAATATGCAGTATCCTATTATTAATTATGTTAAAAGGCGAAGGACGTTTTATTTTCCTCTTCTGGATTACTTAATTGTAATATAATGTACTCAGGTTAAAGAAACAAAATATAATAAGTCGATAAAAACAACTGTTGAAAATCTAATCATCAAATTCTTAAAAGACTATTTTAATCAAATCCGTCCTAGTTTAATATCTTTCAATTAATAATTAATTTAAAAAAAGGTCTTTCTCCTACCTGTACCTCCCACAACTTAAAAATACTAAAAATAATAGCAATAATAAAAAGAAACAAATAACTAATTCCTACCTTGTTCCACAGGTCGAACGAGACGCTGAACGTGCCGCCTAAGAGCCAGTCGATATCGCCGCTCGCAATGGAGCGCCAGCACAACGGGTTCGCGAACGGCGTGCGCGACAAGTGCAAGCTGGACAGCTACCTGGACTCGAGCCGCGGCATAAACTCGTGCCAGGGCTACTCGGAGGTCGACCGGGGCGTGAGCGCGGCGAGCTTCGCCGAGCAGATAAGCCCGCTGCGCGCCAGCTCGCCGAACAAGGCGACGCGGGCCAGCCCCGTCGGGATGCGCATCGCCGCCTACAACCAGCAGAACAAATCCTACTCCTCCATATCGAGCTCGTCGCCCAAGTCCACCCATGTCAATGGTACCAATCTTTATCTCGTGCGCCTTTTACGGGCCGCGCAGCTCGCTCGCTCGCTCGACGGCGATTGACTCTCTTTTGTCCCGCGCGCTCGAGTGGAAAACAAATTTTTCGGTGATAGGATCGATGAGGAGGGAGATTGCGCGTTTTGTTTTCGTTGGGATGTTCGTCAATGGGGTTCTTGTATTTTGGAGATATAAGCGTAGCTTGAGTCAATCGTTTAAATTTAGTGTTCATTGTAGTAGATGGTTTAATGATATTTTTCTTGTAATTTATTTTGACAAGAATTAAAAAATTTCAATTCTTTAGTTAACAAATGTAGAGATGTAGAGAGAGGACACAAAATGTTAGAGATAATAGTTAACATATTTGTATTGTATGTTGAAGTCGATATGCTCATGGCTTGAGTGAATCGTTTAAATTTAGTTCTGACTGTATTATATGTTTTAATGATATTGTAATATTTTGTTTGTAAATTATTTTGATAAGATTTAGAAAATTTTAATTCTTTAATTAATGATACAACAATTTAAGTATACTCAAAAAAAGTAAAGATAGTTGTTAAAAAATGTGTTAAAGATCTTTAAGTACAAGAAAAAAAATCAAATGTATTAAGAAATGAGGTGGCTTTAGTTAATATATTAGTTACTGTGTTAGAAATTTGAAAAATTCAAAAAAGCTATGAAGTATAATGTGCATTGCAATGATCAGTACGTAGGTTCCCACAATTGAATAATATTAAAATTTCTTTTTATTAAAGTGCACTAAAATTTAGTAGTTTTTTACTAATTCAACTTTAGATTTATTTGTTTTGTTTGTTAAAAGAAAAAGGTACACCATCTGGGTGATTGTTATTGAAAATTAATTAATCAATGATGTAAGCGTATTCTAAAGTACTGTTGTTAAGAAATAGATTCACCTTAACTGTCTGAATTTCCTGTGTGTAGTATATCAGCTGCGCATTACGGTACATGTATACAAATACAACTTTTTATCTCGCTGCACTCCGCGAATGACATTCAAAAATCACGTTCTGTTTGCGCATTGATCGTAAATGAACTTACCGATATCGTAGATACTATTTAATCTACATCTAATCGCTTGATTACCTTTTAACGAGGCCTTTATCTCGCTTTCAGTTTCGCATACGTCGTACCACGAGTCGAGCATACTGAACGGCTCGTCGGACCCGGACAACTGCACGTTCAACTCGTCGACGAGCAGCGAGAAGTCGTTCATTCAACAGCGCGTCGAGCGCCTCTACGGACCAGGTGCACTAGCGCAGGGCTTCTTCTTTAAGCGCACTAGCTACCACAGACTGGACATTAGCGACTCCTCGAACAAATCGAGTAATAATAATAATACGTCCCTAGACGACACGAACGAGGAGTCGCTCAAGAGTTTGCCCGTGCTGCGACACCTGAGACCCGAGTTTCGCGCTCAGCTGCCCGTCGTCAGTCCAAGGAGGCCCACCGACGGCACCGAACAGATAATCAAACCCTTGAAGAGGTACGTTTTTTTCTTTTTGTTGTAATTTGATGTGATAATGTAAGTTAAATTTAAATCCTTGATTGCAGAATTTAGTTGCTTATTCTGAATATGATAATGTAGGGTAAACGGCGAACCTTTTATCACCCTTTTCCACCCTTTATCACCTTTTTTCTTGATGAATCAAGAATAAATCAATTCGTGAAATCGCCTACTACCAAGGATACTACTGCAATAAATCATTTATTTAAAAATTTAATTTCGTATAATTAAAGAGAAAACATTTATTGACATATTCATAACGTTTTAGGATTTCAATTTCACCTGCTAAGAACAATGCCAAAGAAACACAAGTAATTCCGATCAAGCAGGAAAATAACGCAACGAATGATTCAAAAATGACTGCCAGTGTGACGAGTCTTACGGATCAACAGCCTGCTGCTCCAAAAGTCGTCTTACCTGTATTGGAGCCTAGCGCCAGTTTGACAAATATTCCAAAAGAAGGTGCAGAAGCACCTAAAAAAATTGAAGAAAAAGATGGCCATTATTTCATGGGCGTGAGTAACTTAGGCGTTAAAAATGAGCCTTTTTTAATACCGGGGTATAGTATACTAAAAGCATTTTTCAATAGGTACTGAATAAAGAAAGGGACAGGCTGATATCCCTAGCCGAGCGCGCTGAAGGTGAGCTTGCCAGCAGTGGAGCTACTCTTCCGGAGGAAGCCGCTGGTAAATTAAGATCCGCCGCAGGAAAAGCAAGACTGCTGGCATCACAGAAAATGAAACAATTCGAGGGACTGTGTCAGAAAAATATTGTTAGTATTTAATTTTAAACGTTTTCGTTTTTTTATTTTCTTTTATTAATCGAATTAATCGACGGAATTGTTAATTTTAGAACCAAGTGCCTGGTGAAGAATTCCCAACGACAAGCGAAGATCTCGCTGGATTTTGGGATATGGTTATGCTTCAAGTCGTTCAAGTTAATGAATTGTTCGATCTTCTTGAACGTTCTAAGAAATCACAGTGGCAAGAAGTAAGAATAGTAATTTAATTATAATCATTTATTTTCATTTACCATTTACACTTTGTTTCGACTATTATTTTGATTGTATCATGCTAATATTGTCGTAGTTACTAATATAATACTAAAATTACAAAAGCTAGCTTTGCAAGACTTGAAAAACTGCGCGTTCATGAAATTATAAAATAATTTAATAAAATTTGTATTCACTAGGTTTTACCGGAGGTAAAGTCCACACCATCAACACCTTACAACGGTAGTAGTGCGGCGAAACGTCGTCAAGCTTCAGCCACAAAAGCTAAATCAGCCTCAAATAACGAAGCTGCCCGCAAAGCTCGCGAAGCGAGGGAACAAACTCGCCGTCAACTGATAGAAGAGAGAAGACGCGCTATGCGATCAAATGCCAGCAAGACCGATAATTCCGTAGAAATTTTTGTTCCCGAAACGTAACAAAAGTAATTATTTTATAAAGTTAAGGCCTCTACGAAGTAGGATAATTTTCAAATCGAATCTTTGAGAAAAAAAATGGTCAAGTAGTTATATTTTTCAAATACTGATTTTATCGCGATTTCGCTTAATTGAGATTGAAATCAGTGTTAGATAATGGAAAAGGTAGTCGTAGGTGCGGTTTGAAATTAATCGGCTTAAATAAATTTTAAATGATAAAATCTTGCAGCAATGATATTAACATTAAGCTTCGCAAGACATCGATTTATTAGGCAAAAAGTAATTGACCAGAAAAATTTTAAGAATTTTTATAGAAATTTTTTTTAACAGTTGTCGTGAACAATAAAAAGAAAATTAAACCTTGGATGTAAATATTTTTGATATATTGGAACGCCGTTCTGCATTTGGTCGAATCAATTCACACTTTTAAATGATATAAAACATTTTTTTAAACTAAAATGTCTATTTTTTCCCTATTATTATTGGGAAATTTATCTCGTAATATTGCACTTTTTGTCTATCCGAATGTGGCATTAATTTTTTAATTCAAAGATATATGTATGTATAAATGATAGCTTGAAAGACTGATGGATAAACTTTGGAATGAGGAAATATTTGTTCGTCCAAGACGACAAGTAACGTGAAAATATCTGGTGCATTGCAATTGTAAATATTCATTCCATAGGCATTTGACAACTGCATTAGAGCTTTGTTGTTATTTTTGGTTGTCAACTTGAATGAATTCCTATTAATATTATCTCATTTGTGTATAATCGAAGACATTGAATGTAATTATAGGCATGTAAAGATTCTTACTTTTTTACTCAGTCTTATTAAAAATTAATACTCATTTTAAATTTGGGTGATAAAAATTGCGGGTTATTTTATGCCATCTCCATGGGAGATAAGTGTTAATTGTTTTTGCTGAAAAAGAAAGGCATAGATGTTTTTTCTACGTTAAACATTTATAAACTTGTGTACACCGGTTTTATGTAAAAAGTAATAAGTACAGATTATTTGAACTCGACCAGTGCGTGAATGTGCGCATAAGTTTTAAAAATGTACATATAAAAAGCACGAAAATAGAAAACAAATGAATTCTTTTTTATAGTTATCGATTAGGTTTTAATTTTTTTCCTTCTAAGTGTATTTCTTTTTTCTTTTGTTATTTACGGTAGTAATTTATATTCAGATTTTTTTCGATAGTTTTTTTTTTAATAATACGTCTGGTGCGGTGCTTTGAAAGGCCGTTTGATTTCGTTTTTGATATACACTAAGTCTGCGATTTCCGTTTGCACAGTATCATGTTTTATAATAATATACGAAACGCTCTTAGATACTACGCAAAGGTTGAGCGCGATCAAGCCTTTTAGAAATCATTAAAAAATCGTTTTCTTTTTTATTCTGATATTTTTACTCTTCGATAAATGAAATATTTATTTATTTAAAATATTAAAGAGAAAGTTAGATCTCGTTAATACACAAGGTCACAATACGTGGTAAATTCTTTGTAAGATAGAGCATAAGATATATTTGTAATAAATTTTTTGATCGGCATTAACCAAATCAAACACGAGTATTTGTTTCCCTCAAAATACCACTTTTATTTTATATTAATTTGTTTTATATATACACATACACTTAAATATGACTTAAATCTAATAATATCTATTTACAATGTGATGTACCGTTTGTAAAATACCTAAATTAATGATAATTACCTGACATGAGAACTACACGTTTGTAATAATATAATCGTACGACATAGAGATTAGAAAATCCATTATTTATTAAACGTACAAAAATTTACACGAAACAAATAAAAAACGTCCGTAGGTAACGATATAGCCAGAACTACACTTGGATCACATATTGAGTACATCTGTTATTGATAATCTCTATAATAAAAAAACATATACGCATAAGTTATAAATCACGATTTCAGACAGCGCAAAACGTGTGAATTGCAGAGACACGTGAATATATCTTGTTGATGGCACTTGGAATTCATTCGAGGAATGGGCCGGCTGCTATATAAGTTAATATCCTTTGCGATTCTGTCTTGCGTCTCTCGCGCTCGCTTCCCGCTGAATTTAGACGAGGCATATGAGATTCTTGCCCTCGTTCATCTTGTCCTGGACTTTGTCGCTCGCTGTCGACTTCTCGGCCTGGCCGCTGAACACCGCGCACGCGAACGTCAACATGACCCCGAACGCGGCGCTATAAAATGCCCAGCCTAGAAACGACAAAAGCTTTACGATGCATTCTGATGGTTGATTGCGTAATTAAGTTTAGATTCGCGTGAAAATATTTGTGATTGGCAATAATGTATAATTTTACTTGAAAGTATTTTATTCTGAAATATTTTGTTTTTTTTTATACTAAAAACGCAATGTAATATCAAATATTAATTTGCAACGTAAAGTGATAATTTGCTTAAAGTAATTATTGTAAACTGAACCTGAATTATTATTGTTAGATTTTTAGATACGATTGCGAGAGAAAGATAAATGAAATAATATTATAAGTGTACTTTACCTAATGTGCAATTAGCTGGATAAAAAGCATCTGCTTCTACACCGCAGAGTCTCTGCACTCTTTCTGCACCCCATCCAGCGGGATACAATATCATCCCGAGTAAATAAATAATTCCTTTAAAGAATAATTCATAAAATTGGATTAAATTGCAGAGATTTGTAGTAAATTATAAAATATCATCTTAAAACTACTTTGTACATATGTTACTATTCACTTATAAAGATTAATTTATTAAGACAAAACGTGCGATAAAATGAATTATACATATGTTAATTACACTATAGGAGAAAAGAATTTTCATTGTTCATACTTCTTAGTTTGAATTTAAAACTTTTGTTTTTGTTCGTTAAAAAATTTAATTATTATTAATCTGATATATTCAATGTTAGGTAATTTCGAATTTGAAAAGTGTAACTAAAATTATGAAAATTATAATCTGGCTAAAAATGAATTTTTTGTATTCATGTAAAAATGTAACGTATAATATAAATTATAGATAAAACGTAGAAACATAACTAAAACTAAAATGATTACACACGAGAAAAAGCTCATATTGCGAACAATTAGTTATGCTCTATGTACAATCCCACATGATTATAAAAAATCATTATTAGCCGGTAAACGACACATTGTAAAAGTTTATCCATTTTAAAAACCTTTACCGAGTTTTACAGTACAACCCCAAAAAACCTGTAAAAACTGCGAAGTACATTAATTTTTAAACGACCGTACCGGCGATGGCCTGGGCGACACCGGCGAGGTTGAATATGCTCTTGCGGCCGACGCTCTGCACGCAGCATCCGAGGAGCGCGGCGACGACCGTGCAGCCCATGACGGCCAGGCCCAGGGCCATGAAGAAGAGCGCGGCCTTCCAGCAGGCCGGGAATACCGAGGAGTCGGTACCCAGGCCCTCCATGTTGAAGTTGCCGCAATGGTTGCGCCCGTAGAGCCGCGTGCACCGGTTGTAAATGCCCACCGTCGGCATGTACAGCTCCGTGCCGTTCGCTGCAAGCAACACATTCATTTAGCGGTCTGTCTATGCGTTTCTTATTTTCGTTCAATTTCCCATTTTCTTTTTAATTAAATGCTGATTGTCTTTCTGATTTAATTTTTCATATCAATTTTATTAAGATATTTCTTTATAGAATTGATATGAAAAGTTGACTCAGGCGTCATTTAATTAAATAAAACTGTTATACTGAGTGACTACATACATTTTGTATTTTTTTTATCTTATGGAATTGTAGTTTAAGAAGATGAAGCAGGATACTTATGTTACGTCTAAATGAATCTTTGGGAATTATTATAAATTGAAAATTGAGATGATTCGAAAAGTTGCAAATTGAAAAGGTGGATGACAGATAAAATGTATATATTATAGATTCGTAAATTAAATAGACAGTTAATTTTATTTAAATTTTTTAAGTTTTTTCAGTAATCAGGATTCAGTTGCCATCAAACGATTTCACTTAATTTCATTATGTTGAACAGATCATTAAATGGTAGGTAATGTATTGCCTCTATCCTTATTTTTCTCATTTCATTAAAAATAAAAAAAAATTGTTTTCATTGCTCTAGGCCTTTTTAAATACCGGTCCCTTGAAACCATAAAAACGAACTAACTGTCTTGTTGAACAATATGAAAAGCTCGTACCGATTTTACGACATCGTCAAGTTCACAAAAGATAATCGACGCAAGAATTCCTTTTAAAAGCTCAGAATTGAGCGATAAATAATCACCGGAGAAGGCGTTCACCCTCGTCGATAATAACTTAACGTTTTCATAGGTGCTTTCAGATTCCCTTAAAAAATCGCCCCTTGGAAGAAGAAAACGAATGGATACGCGTGAGATCGAAATCAATGCGTTATTCATCGTGTAATCCAAAATCACTTTTAAATGAGTAACTTTGCAATAACTTACTATAATTTCTTAATTGTGCATTATTTTTTACCCTCATTTTAAATTTTTTAGGTATCAAACCTCGCAACTCTAAGGCTCACAGAACAACTCAGGCGCAGGTTCTAAGGCAGTCTCTAAATGAATATTAAAAATTACTCGTATGAACTCATTTAAAATAAATGGAGATCAGGCCTCAATACAGTGGGTAGTATTACTAGATACTGCCAGGAGGACTCTGAACCGATGTTTCCCACTAACAGGTCTACTGTCTTAATTTTATATATATGCCACCTTTAGATTTACATGATTATAAAAAAAATCATGTAATCGTTCAGAAAATCAATTGAATTTTTGTAATCATTGCAATCAAATGTTGCTAAAATTATAATGAAACAACGCGACGAGATCTGACTCCTCAATTTTGGGTATTTATGAGTGACAAATGACGTTTTTTTGTGAACAATTAATCGATAGACCATACATCGAATGTAACATTTCACTCGATTTTCAAGTTTGAAACACAGTTTTATAGTAATAAAAAGATATATAGGTACCGATAAAAGCAGCACACAAGTTGGCTTTAAAATCGAATAAGAATTTTTTATTGAACGTTATTTAAATAAACAATGTAACGATAGCTGAAATTTAAAAAGCATTTTTCGTTAATAACATTTGATAATTTATACAATAATGATACAATAATGTTATCATACAAATTATCAAATGTAATTTATAAAAAATACATTTAAATATAAGTTATCGTTTCACGTCACCTTTATTTAATCTTTTTTTACAAATAACGTGCATTAAAAAATTTCTATTAAATTCTAAAGCAAATTCGCGTACTCAAAACAACACAGACTTCGAAGACTATGCAACGTCCCAGTAAGCGACTCTCCTGCCCCCCGTAACCGGCATATCGTCGAGCTTTATGGTTTTCTCGACCCGCACCGTCCAAAGAATAAATCCGCAAGCTCTAAATTTACAACGATTGAAAGGATAAAGAAAGTCGCAATATAAGTTTCGGAGCTTCGTCTCACCGGTGTCTATCGTCCTCGGCGGGCCGACCAGCCATCTGGGCGTGATGACGGCCGATAAAACGGCCATGAACGCCAGGAGGGAGAGCAGCGTCCAGGCGAGGCTGCGCCCGGTCACTATCACGTAGCAGCACATCTCCGCGGTGGCGTCGTCCCCTCTCTGCTCCTCTCACCGACGGCCGACCCTCAGTTCGCCAGCATCACGGAGCGCCGCCGGTAGCCACTGCAAAACAATCGGGAGTCACATTCCTGTACATTCTTGGCCGGTGACGAGGCCCTCGGGGCCCCGTGGGAAGTGTTCGGCGTGCGCTGAGAAAAAAACGGTAGTAGTTAAGGAGGCTTGGTTTGTCTGGTAGAAAATTAACCAGCAGTTGGCCAGAACTGGTTTGTTTAGAAAGACATTAATCGTAATTGGCCAATTTATGGTTAACTTTCTAGCAGGGTTGTGACTTGGGTACTTTTTCAGTATGGTAATTTTGCAGAAAATATGCTGAGTTAACTACGATTGTTTTTTTCTTACTTTTTCTCAGTGTATGGATTCGTTTTTGTTTATTTGGTTTTTTTACGGGATTTGATTGAGGGATATTTGGATGCTGTTTCTTTTTTAGGTTCATTTTTTGAGCGATTTTAATGCGTGATTCGAATCTAATCGAATGGACAAAATTTGCGAGATGATTATAAAATTGTTTATCGCAGTGAAAGTCGCAATTTCTGGCCAGTAGTCTTTTTTCGAACATAAATTATAACGTTTAATGCTCAATCGTAAAATGATATTTTCAAGTATCCAGACTTAAAATATTTTTATAACAACATTTTTAATAGTTAAAAAATGTTTAAAGCTCTGCTAATTACTGGCCAGAAACAACATCCTTTCTGGTACAAACTTAAAAAGGTAACCAGTTCTATATTCTTCATATATCCAATCTATTTCTATTTAATAAATGAAGAAATAACGCAATTGTTATCGAATAATATAAATTTCATTTTGAGAGTTTGTTAATTATACCTTCAATAATTCAATTCACTAATGAACAAAGTAACATTTGGCACATTTCAAGAATAATTTATTTAGAAGGAAAATAAGACGTGCATTCGGATTAAAACTTTAATTAAAGGATTAGCCTTTTCCAGGAACGCTTTGGGTCCCAATCAAACCCTCGTCAGATGTAATTTTTTTCATCAAGCGATATATGCGCCAACGCCTTTCAAGATCTCCTGAATCAGATAACACTCCTCTTTACGTTAAAAAGAGTATTTTAAAAAGATTCTGAGGGGATTTTTTAATAAAAATTATTCTCATCTTTATGCAAAAATTACTATGCAGTACTATACTCGGTAATCGTGGAATTAAACGACCTTTTTGGTAAAAATTACTATAAACATTGTAAGCATCATTAAACGGTGATAGTTGAATCATAAGAATCACTTGATCTTAAAATTCGTAACCATAGCTAATTTTTAATAAACAATTCTCCCCGAGGAGTGAACGAATTTATCATAAAATAGTTTTCATCAATTAAATGTTGATTGTAAAATTATTCCTTACAATAAATTTTTATCGAGTGTGTATATTATGTTACGTAATTTTATGTTTCTGTGCCAGCGTTAATAAAATCGTACTTTAAAAACGTATATAACAGGATATACTCCGGTTAAATTTAATTTCTTTCACGCAGCGCGATTATATTATACTTTCCGTGCATTATAAAATAAGTAAATTTCTATAATTATCAACACACAATTATCATTTTCCTTCTATTACATTAAAATCTCTACTGAGAACACGCAGGAATAATTATTAATTAAAAAACATCTTTAAAAATAAAAAAGATCCACCAAAAAGACCTGCACATAAAAAACGCCGCAACGGCAATGAAGATATTCTTCCGACGCAGCTCAACAATTTAATTAACGAAGTAAAAAGCTTCCGATTTAAAACCGGCGCGCACTTTCGATAGCGGCCGATATCCCGTCCACAAAGCGGCGCATTATCCCGCGCGGAAGCGAACGGCCGCCGCGCTTCCAGCCTCCGCGAGGCAGCTGCGCGCGCGCGGTCCCTGCACTCCGGCGGAATAATGCAATTTTTCTCCGAAAAATTATCTCCCCTTATCTGAGCGCGCCGTCCGGCGACGCCTGTCCTCTTCGCTCGTCTCTTCCTCCGCCGCGCGAGCGAGGACGCCAGAAAAAACAAGCGAAATGACCATCATGGCTCGGTGTGAGCCTAATCGAGAAGAAAGCAGAGGGGAGGGGGAGGTAGCCGGGCGACTTTGATTCCGCGCTACGGAAGCATCTGCCTTCCACGTTTCGCTAGTCCTTCTGCCGAGTCTTGTTTTTTGTATGGCGGCTTTTTTTCGCCACGCCTCGCTCGCGCTATTGTCCCGCGGGGTCGGATCGCGAGGTCTCGGAGGCTACTTCTTTGCACGATAGTGAGCCGATATTATTTTTTAAGATTCGACTGAATGGTTGATATCGTAGCAAGGTTTTTAAATCTTTACTATAAAGTCTGTACTCAATTGCAACACTAAAAGAATTTTTGTGTCATTTTCATTTATTCTTTGCAAATAGTATTAAGGTAACTAATTTTTCTTTGAAAATATTTTAAACTCTATTGAACAAATATAGTCTATAAATATTGTAGTTGAATAAAGCAATGTAACAACAGCGGTTGTGGAATATATTTCTTCAATTTTGTATTAATTGAAAAATAATACAAATAACGGACTTTTGGTATATAATATTGGGACACATCCAGATTTATAAAACTTGCTACAATATTAACGATTCTGCCAAATTTTATAAAACAGAATTGTACAAAAAATCAGTGTAATGCAGGAATTCATAAGGAAGCTGAGGAGAAGTGGAAGCGTTTATTTTTGCGCCAGAGTGAGCACAGGGCTATTTTTAGACGGTGCAGTTAACAATTGATCGCTGCATCGAAAGAGAGGTCGCGGAGCATCTGGAACTTTTTTTTAAGAAGACAATGGCTTATTTGTGCTGTGTGCAAAACTATTATGGCGATGTAATAGTAGTCTTACGTAACTATTGTTGCAGCTGGATTTATTACATCTGTGATCCTTGCATAACGACTTGAGCCTAATCTTCTCAACATTGATTTTAAACCATTAATAAGCTTTGATAAGCCTTTGTCAATTAAAATTAGCCAAAGATATATCTTACATTCTTTTTAAATAATAAATTGACTGGAGATGCGTTCTACTATTAAACTTCTAATATTAAAAGGAATTAATATCGATCTTCTAAAAAGCATGAAAAAATATGAGTTTCTGTACCAAGACGTTATAGATGTGTCCAAATGTCTTCTTCTTTTAAGACTCGCGGGCTTTTTGATCTTATTTTTTGCCTCTTAAACACGAGAAGCTGTTAAGAGTCACGCATGAATCAGTCGAACAATCGTATCCCAATGGAGCAACATTTAAAACCACTCGCCGAGAAATAGAATAAATTGCAAGAATTTATCCCGAAAATTTTCGTTGGTTACAATCTTTATTATCGGGCAGTTATGATTTACAAATTAAATATTAAAATATTAATTAACAATATTAATTATGCCGTAAAAATTCCAATTAGTTTATTAATGCCCGATCACTCTCCTCGTCAAGATTAAGATTAAATCTGCAAAAATATCTCGCAAAGTACTTCCAACACTTCCAAATAATTACAGCCCCCCTCGCAGTTTAATATCGAATTCCCGCGTGCGTCAACGTTGATCCTCTTACCCGTGAATTCCGTCACTTGTACGAAGAAAACAAAACTCCAAAAAGTAAAAGAGTAACTTAAAAAACCAACCCAAGGATATACCCCGCTGTTTGCACTGCCATCGAGTCTCGTCCGCCGCCCGCGCGCCCGCCCATTTTCGCGCGTCCCGTCCACTTACGGACAGGTGGCCGCGGCTACTCCCCGGCGCGTAATGGGCGGCCGCGCGCGCGCGCGATTTTATCGCCGGGCGATTTATCGCGATCGCGGCGACCGGCCGCTCCGGATTCCTCCGCCGGCGCCTCTTTTTGCTCCCTTTTACCTACGCCGCCCCGCGCGGCGCGTATTCCGGTCGGATCGGCCGCTCGCGGCCTTTTTGACCGCGCGGCGATAATCGCGCGCGACAAATCGCCCGGGCGCCCGTTTCAATTAATGCGCGGGGAGCTGCGCGCGCTGTGAGGGGGTATACGTATAGGTACTTTGCCGCTGCAGGGGCGTTTATTTTCCTCGCTTGGATTTGCGCGATCGTATTCCTTGCTGTTCGGTAGGGATTTTACGGTATTGTTAAGGTGGGGTGCGGGTTTAATTGTAATTAATGGCCAGTCTTTTTTGTACGATTTGATTTAATTAATGTACATTTTTATGGTCAATGAAAATGTACATTTGGTATTGCTATTTGAATAATTATTATGAGTAAATTTTTAAATGTAGTTCAATTTGTTTTTAAATAAATGATGAAAGGATAAGAAATCTGTTTAATATAATAAGATATTTATTTGCAGAAAAAAGTGTTAATTTACATTAGTGTCAAAGATAAAGTAATAACTTCATTAGCGTAACTTTACAGCTTTTATCGCTTAGAGAGATACTTAACTTAAATTCTTATCGCGAATATTATCATCGCATAAAGATTTCATGGGTTGGCATATTATTGCGCCTTATTTATGCGAATGTAAGTTTTGTGTTAAAATCTACGTACTTTATTTCGATTCTAAATAGTTAGTAGATATATTAAAGAGACTAGCAGTTGATAAAAATACTTTTTACGTTATACTGGCGAACTCGCGCGAGCGGCACGTACGTTTCATTTTATTTATTACTGTAAAGGATGAGTAAGAGTAGAGAAGTTCGCGAGAATACGTGAGAACTCGTATATTTTAACAGAGCACGGAAGAATATTCCAGAGTGTGCAAAAATAAGCACGTTCGAGATCTCGGAGCAAAGTCAAAATTTGACGATAATTATGCGGTAGTCGTATTACTTAATTTATTTTGTAATAAAAATTAGACCTCTAATAAAAAATCAATTAAACAATTCAACTGAAGAATTACAAATTTACTATTTAAATAATCAAATGATGTAAGAAATATTTATACGATTTCTTAAATCGTTTAATTAATTATTTATTTAATAAAGTTGTAATTTTTATTTTTATTTTCACATAAATTTTTAGTTGATTTTCGTAGCCTAGTTTTGTCTGGTATCCTTCGTTTTATGCAGTTTGAAAAGGATTCAGGCCTCAGTTATGGACATATTTAAACCGGACTATAGTGTCTCAAAACGATCCGCAAGATAGGCTTGCCGTGCGAGTTCGGTAGTCAACGCATAGTCAGGCTATTCGTATGAGACCGAGTAAAAGTCTGACATCACCAGAAGGTTCTGTCGACTTCTTGGATCAGGTATAATTTAAATTACCACATTTTGGAATAAAAATCACGTTCCAAAAATCGCGCCTAACGCGATACACTCAAAATTACGAAAATCTGTAGAAGCGAGTCAATCAGTGCAATTAAAAATTTTTATTTTTTAGTCCCTGCTAATGTTCGTGAAGTAAATATATGGAAATATAATTATTACAAACTACATTTTTATATTTGTTTACATCCTAGAGATTCGTCTACATTTATATATATATAAGCCTCTGAAAGAAATGCAAATGAAATTAGTTATGGATCTCGATCGCTAAATTTACATAAGAGAAAAATCAAGACCATTTCGAGATCGATTTCGCAAAATACGGATGCACCTCGATCCCTAAATATAAAACGCGCATTTCGATTTCCGCTCGTGTGCGCGGGGCGCGAACGGATGAGTCACCGCGCGACGCACCCATATGACAGCCCCGCGCGCGACCGAGTCCCGCGATCGGCGCCGATTCCGCGCGGCCGGGGCAAAAGGAGCGAAAAAAAAAGGCCGGCCGCCGCTGAGAAAACTCGCCTCGCTCGCTGCTCCTCTTTCCCCTCCCCGCCCCGTATGGTGCGTCGCGCTGCCCACGCCTCGCGGCGTAAACTCGTCCCGGGCACGCGATGCATTCTAATTAGCGCCGGTCGCAGGCGAGCGAGCGAGGCGCGCGGCTGGAATTTTCGCGACGATTTCCGCGCGCGCATCCGAAATAGCTCGCGGCGACTCGGCAGGACGTCACGTGTTACGTGGTGCGTCTGCCTTGCGGGTGTTGTGGGTTCACTCTGGTGCTCTTTTGAATATGTTTATGTCTATATTCGGAGGTGACGCGCGGTTATGCGCGTTGAAATATCGATGGAAGGAATATGTCGTTTGACGAATTATTTTCGTGGGAAAGTTGAGAATATTTAAAATTTATTTTGATGTTTCGTTAATTGTAATAAAGAAAATTTTGGAAATTTAACGGTTGTTAATTAATAGTAAATGGATCCAAGGATTATATCAGCATGGGATTAAAAAATAAAGTAAATTTATACGAATTTACACTAGTCAGCTTATAAATTTTTCTCATAATACTATTCTGTTCTACTGTACCCCATAACCCACAATAATCGTTTTCTACTATGCTAATTAAACTAACTGAATAAACAACGCCAAACCAGGTATACAAACGCTTTCCAATCACGCGCTTCCCCCAAAAAAGTAATCGAATCACAGAAGACGTCTGTCGTACACCAAACAAAAGAAAAAAAGAACGAGAAACCGAAGACATTTGACCGCACCTCGTCGCGACAAAAAAGGTGCGCGCGACCTCACGGCCAAAAGGACGAGAGCACAAAGGCGCGCGCGCTCGCCGTGACAATGGCCCCGGCTATCGTCGTCATCGCTCGCGCGTACATACTGCGGCCGCCCAAAAAATCGAGCGAAAATAGCGTCCGGGGGCCGGGCTGCGCTTCGCGCGCCTCTGAAAATAAACGCGCGCGCGTCGCGATGGAGGAGTCATTGACACGCGGCGGATAAGCCCGCGGCCCTTCGGCGCAGCGCGTGCCGCCGCGCTAAGTAAGTACCTCGCGCATACGTTATGTATGCCCGGCCGATCGGCCGGCCGGCTGCAGCAGGGGCGCGGCCGATTCGCGTGGGCGCCGCGCACCCACGCGCGCCGGGAAAGGCGCGCGCACGTGCGAATAGTCGAGCGGCGCAGCGTTTTCCCCCGGCTTGTGCGCCTGTTTCGGTTCGGTGTGATTTACTTAGTAATTCGCTAAAGTGCAGCTGGCTAAAAATGAATTTTGCCTAGTCGTTATGATTATACCTGAAATATGTGAGAAAGTCTGCAAAGAAATCCCGTTAGCGGGTCTAAAAACTGAAAAAAAGATGTACGAGTTCATCTATTCTCAAAGTTTTTTCTTGTTATTTTAGCTACTTAGTAGATGGAAAAAATGTTGCACACGCGATATTAAAATATGTACTTTTTTATTTCTAAAAATTATGTTTATTAAATGAAAAAAATGACAAAGATATCCAAAAGCTACAAAAAAAGGATGTTCGGATTCATCTATTCTATTCTAAAAAATTTTTCTTATTGAAAGCACCATACAATAAGTGAAAAAAGTATCCACGCGCTATTCTGATATAACTATTTTTTTGTTTTTTGTAAATACAGTCCAAAATTCAAAATATTCGTAGTAAGCTTCATTCGTTATATGGGAAATTAATTCTGTTTTATGATTTTCGCCCAGTCTTTAAGTGTCTGGCGATCAACTTTGACAGATCTAAGATTTGGTATATCATCGATGAACTTAACACCTCCGTGTAATTTTTTTATTTCACCCAAGCATTCTGATAATTTCACCAATTCTTCTTCGGTAACCTACGAAAGTAATTGAAACGGTAACTAAATCAAGTTTAAATTTGAATTTTTACGTGTTTGAACAATAATCCGATACTTTTGAGTTGGGTGCCTTCTTGACGAAAGCCATAGGATGATCACCATCCACCTCATGGGGAACAGGTACCACTACAACCTCTATTACAGCAGGATGGGTTATTAAAACCGCTTCGATTTCATTTGGCCAAACTCTGTGAGATCGATACATCATACCATCTTTTATTCTGTCGACTATGAAAAATTCACCACTTTCGTCATAGTACGCTACATCACCGGTATGATACCAACCTGTACGTAAATAAATTCGACTTCATTAAAACAGTCGTAATCATATTCTGTCAGCACAAAATTCATTATTTGATAACTTTTAAATAGAATTTCTACTATACTAGTGTAATCCACTAGTTAAATTAAAAATAAATTTGTCATTAATAAGTGTGTACAAAAATTTTATGGTAATGCTAATTGAAACTTTAATTTGTTGGTAACTATGTCGCGCGAAAGAAAATAAGTAACGATATGACGCGGCCTGTGTCGGAACTTATTCTCTAAAATCACGGTGTAGGTAACACTAAATACGCGTCTTATTGCTTTTTTTCTAATTACTATTAAATCATTTCCTAGGTCGATTTTTTGAATCTACGATGAAATGGCAAATAAGGAGTTGGAAATCTATATTTCGGTGAACGAAGGGTTAACAGTTACCTTCATCATCAAAAGCTGCTTTTGTGGCTCTTTCGTCATTATAATATCCTTTTGTTCTCGTACTAGACTTTGCGCAGAGTTCGCCGGGTATATTAGGCCCTAAAACTTTACCAGTTACCAAATCACAAATTTTAACTTCAGAGTTTGACATGACGAACCCTACAGAGCCTTTCGCCTTGCTCTTATCCGTTTGCGATAGTATCATTTGTCCCATCTCTGAAGGACCTAAATTAATTTTAAAATTGTTGCATTATTATTATTTTTTGTTTTAATTAAATTTATGTCCAACTTCGCGTATCCATGAGTAATTTACCTATGGCGTTGATTAAAGTGACGTGCGGTAATAGTTTCTGGAATTTTTCTAGTACGTGAGCATGTACCTTACCACCTCCCGTCATTACTAGTTTTAAGGATTTAAGTTGATACCTTTTCAAAATATCTAACTTAGAGTACAAACTTACAGCGGACGGCGATGAGAACAGGCGTTCGACCTAAAAAGCCAGAAATTGGAAAAGTACATTATTTTGTGACTTGAGAAGATAATAGCTTTTTATTTATTCATTATTGGTTCACTCCTATCCTATTTACCTTATATTTTTCTATTACTTTGCAAGTCTCCTCGGGGTCAAACTGACGATGAATTATTCTGGTTCCGCGAGTGAAAATATTCTGCATACAATATATTAATCCGGAAATCCAGAACCAATGCGAATAAATTAAAATCACGCCTTTCATAGCATACGACGAGGCTGTGGCGATCTGCTTTACAATGTTACCGTAGGAATAGGTTAAAGCTTTTGGAAATCCAGTACTACCGGACGTCAGTATGATATAAGCTATGTCTTCCGGATTGGCCAAAGTTTGAGGTTGAAATTTTTTTACTTCCTCGTCAGTCTGTTGCTGTATTAGTACTTTTAAAGAGGGTAAGCCTGGATGACTGTCGAAAACGACTATTTTTCCATGAAAATTTTCCGCTTTTCCGGCTTCTACAATAACATCAGCGTTTTTTCGGGACGCGAATATTATCTTTGGCTGAAGTGTATTCATAAGATGTTGTACTTCTTCTACAAAAATTGTTTGATTTAGTTCTTTTTCTTTTAAATAGGTATAGGATGTAATCTACGTCCTCATTTGATTTAGTTATTCTTGATTGGATCACATTTTTCAGATACGAGATATGATGTTGTAAATGCTTATCGGAAAAAATTGTGCAACGGACTGGTATTCAATAAATCTTTCAGAAGTGGCGTTGCAGACATGCAACACTAGCTTATTTTCATGGATTTTCTGACTTTACGAATTTATTTTAGCACTAATAAGCAAACAATTAAATGTCTCCAACTGTTAGATAGTTAGAGTTAGACTTAAACTGTACGCACAAGTAGTATTTTCTCCTTCGCTAGACAAAAAGAGTAGCATGTGGACCACGGAAGTAAGTAAGGAACGCTTCAGATCGCACGTTTGACGTTTGACAAGTAATTATCGCGATAATTTATTATCATGAAATTTAAGAAAAATTCTTGGGTAGGGAATATTAATGTTAATGAGTACATTGTTTGTAATTTTTACGATGCTTTGATGCCTTGATGGCTTGATTGCTATCCTTATCAAGTAATAATTATAATGGCCATTATGATATTAATTTATTTGATATCTTACTTAATGAAAACTGGTAATTCCAAGCACTATTGGTAGCTCCAACGTAAAATGTTGCTAAAACTGGTATGTAAGCATTTAAGAGATTTTCACAGCAAATTGTAACAATATCACCGCGTCCTATTCCTTGCTTTTTCAGCCAAAGGGCACAACGAACGCTGTTTTCTTTCATTTCGGCGAAAGTAGTTCGCTCGTCTGTATCCGCTTCAATCTATATCAGATAAATTGAATTAGATTAAAACTTAACCCCGCATCTTCTATAATCCCCCATTAGTTACAACTAAAAAATTGTTCCTTTATTTCTTACTTGTGAAACATGATCAGGCTTACTGCCAAGGACGTCAAAAAGTAATTGTCCAATCTGATAAGTTTCTGGCATATCTTGATGAACTCCTTTTGCAATGTTATTTTCGATTGTAAAATTTTCAATGGGCTGAGGAGAAAGATAATTTGTTAAATAAATTATTTGTTTTTTAAAAACAATACGTTTAAGAAAGAAGATGAAAGAAATAAATTGGATAAACTATAGGCTATAATATTACTTACAATTTTATCTAAAATATTGAGTGCCATGATCGAAGAAAAATTTCCGATTACTTAGAATGCACTTCCAAAAATCTTATGATTTTATTAAGCTTTTGCTCACTTTTCACTTTTTAAGAATTCTAAAGAGTAGTATTTGTCATTAAAGTCACTTTATGCAGAATATCAACGAATGACGCACAAGCGGAATATCAAATAATGAGAATTAATTTAATATCGATGTTTCGATACTGATATTAGTACCTTATTCTGGTCTTTTTTAATAATCAATTCTTAATATTTTTGGACAAACTAACAGCGAACGTTCGACACTTCTATCTATACCAAGAATGAGACTCAAATTGACCTGTGATCCACAATGTAGGACAGAGCAATAAAATCCAAAATCGTTTAAGATATTTGTATAAGATTAGATAAAATTGTGTTATCTTGAATTTAATTAAGGTTCGCATAATTTTTCGTGAAAGTTTGCGCGCGTTCGTATTTTATACTTCGTCAAATTCGAAATTGAAAACCAAAGAATCCTTTCAATGATACGACAAAAAAAATCATGCACCTGCTGTCAAATTAAAATTAAAATTAAAAAAAAAATACATTACTAGTACCGAATCCGGTATTATTTCGAAGATAGGCACGGAGCCACCCACGCGCCCGTCGGCGCGATACGTCGCCGCTCCGCGAAAAATCTCTCTCCCGTCGCTTCCGGCTTCTTGCCCCGCGGCCACCGCCGATCGCCGCGCGCATAAAATTTATACGCGTATACGGCCGATCGAGCGGAGCGCGCGTGCGACGATTTTTTATGCGGCGCTGAATTTATCGCGGGCGACTCTTAATTATAACTTGTCCTCGCGGGGGCCTCTTAAATCGCCTTTTTTCTCCTCCTCCCCGCGCGACGGTAATTAACGTCCGGCCCGCGCGCGCACTTTAAATCGAGCGTCTTAAATACGGCTGCTCCCTTTTATTTCGTCGCTGCTGGAAACTTACACGGGTTTTATCGGTATTTATACTTGTTAAGTCGGAATTGGTTAAGCTTCGCTTGTTAAGAGTGAAAAATCGCTTTGTATTTTTTTTTCCCTTTTAAGAAAAAAGAAGGAAGATCGACCGTGTCAATTATAAAATAAATTAAAGTTCCTTTTCCCCTGCTTCTTCTTCTTTTTCCTGCGGCGGATTCTTATTAATCGAGTATGCGGATAGCGGCTATAGGCTACCTTTGCAAATAACGTTTTATCGAGGAACGCCTTAATTACATTCCAGCAGATTAACAATATCATTACACGGCGAACAATCAGTGCGCGGGGATTCCACAACTCGAATTCATTAAAAAAAGAGAGAATGAGAAAGAGAATCCCGCTTTTACGAAGCAACATCGATTATCGTTTATCCATGCGAGGCAGCGAAGATTAAAGACGAATGTGTCTCGCGAATCCAGTTCCCGCGGCGCAGTCCTCCGGGATACTCGTTTCTCGATCATTTACGGCTCCGCGCCGCGGCGGCTGATAAATACGCGCGCGGCGGCGAGATATCGTTTTGTCGCCGATAAATCAGGCCGACTCCCTTTTCTCCGCAAAATCGGACACTCGGCTTTATTGCGCCGTGTGCGTTTTATTGGGAATGCGATTTAAGAGCTGGTTAAATTTGCGCGTCTCCGCGGAGGGGTTTACGCGCTGCGCGCACACTGGGCACCCTGCCAGTCGCGAATAGATGATTCCGCGATCAGACGCGTTTACGAGTATGCGAATTTTTTTTTTAATGGGCGCAGAATTTTAAAGCAATGTACATCGATCTTATCCTCTCTTTAAAAATAAAAAGAAAAAATTGATGGTAGGACGTAAAGCCTCGTAACAGGTGATTTGATTCGTTAAAGATTCGGTTAATTGGCGCCAAAATTCAAAAACTTTTTATATAAATTTCGTATCTTAAGTTCATTTTTTGATTCTTTAAATAGAATAATGAAATAAACTTCAAGATTTTAATGTTTTTAATTACTCTAAATTAAACAATTTTGTTATTAAATGCCTCTCTGATTTAGTTATGAACCTTGAAACTACTATCCTTCCGAAGTAGAAAGAATTTGTTGTTAATTAAGATATTTTACTGAAATATATGAAATGATTATGAAATAATTGAGCGTACGAAGCACGTTGGATTTCGTTAGTAAAATTAAAAAGGGTATTGACCTCGCAGTTTGCGTAATATTACTAGAAAATTTGTAAAACCTTTTATAAATCTTTTTACAAAATTTGAGTTAATTACGACTAATATTTTTATAAAGTCTCACGTAAATAAAGAAATTTATGTTTCAATAAAATATGCACTAAAATATAGAAAGCTAATAATGTTCAACTCGTTTACTTGTGACAAACATTAAAGTCATTAGTAATTCATTACGCAATACTAAATGCAAAAGAAATTATTTATTATTTAGACCCATTTCGTCACAAAAATGCTTGATCACTTCAACTAAATCTCGTAAATCCTATACTGAATTACGACCGATCAAGCGACCCGAGCAAACGCAGCCCTTCCCCTGAACTTCCCGAGGCACTGTTTAGTGTTTACCATCTCGCGCAGCGTCGAAATTTATTAAAAAAAAAAGAAGATAGCGATAGAACGTAATCCACTTAAAGTCAGCGCCTCTCGATGCGGCGGTGGGCGCGTCGGCGCTCCGGATAAGCGGCCCCTCTAAAAATTCTAAAAGGCTTACGCGTCGGAATGATGAATTTCGGCCGTGAAAGGGGATCGCACGCTGCCGCGATACTTTCGGGTCATTAGTATGGGACGCGCCGCGCGCCGCCGGGAGGACCACACGGAGCTTTTCCGGCTCACGCGCGCAGCGACGTCCCCCGATGTTCAGAGGAGAGCCGCCGCTGCGAGATAAACAAACGCGCTGGAAATGGTTTACGTGAAAGTTTTAAAGGGGTTTAGGTCTTCGTCTCGTTTTTTTCTTCGCCGGCTTATTGCCCTTTCGTGCGGGTGATTAATTTTGGTGCGTCGCGGGAAATTTTGAATACTTCAGTTTTAGTGCGTGTTTGTATTGGATAGGAGGGAGAATGAAAAGATGCTTTGACTTTTGGAAGAATAATAGTTTTTGAGTTATTTCTATGCCTTTTTTGTGTGTCTTTGGGGATTAATAAAAATAAATCGGAAGTTACTTTAAATAAATATGTCTCCTTTAGATGCTTGTACATGGAGACAAAAATTCTATTAAAAATGGCAATAATCAATTTTAATATCTTCACAGACTGACATTGTAGGAAAAATTGCAGTAGTTTACTAAAACCGTAGTTCATTTTCAGTAAATATTTTAAGAAAATGTTATAAATTTTCCATCTAAGATATCAGCTTCTGATGATATTAAATTTGATTATTGAATAGAGTATTTTTCTCCACGTATAAATTTGTTAAGCTGATAGTTATTAAAGTTTAATGATTTTTCATATATTTCTAATAAAGAATTTTTTAATAATTAAATTTTTTACCAGTTAATTTTTTATATACTATTTATCTGAAATAAACGTATATAACACTTCACAAACTTATCAGATACGCCACTGCAGCATATCTCACTGCACTGTACACCCACCGCCCAACTATCAGCAAAAATCGTTAATCGCCCCCGCTCCACCGTAAACCCCCGAAATAAATCATCCTCCACTTAAAATTTTTTCCCCACCCAACAAAGAGATCACCGTCCAGTGTAATCTCGAGAGTGGGCGACTTATCGGCCCGCGCCGAATGAAAGAGCCTCCCCCCCGCTCTCGAAAGCGCGTACGCGCATATAAGAACTCGATCGGCGGCGGCGCGCACGAAAGGATCGCCGCGCGTCCAATTACGAGGTCGGCCAGGTGCAGCGGCGGACAAACAAGAAACGCCCGTCCGGATTCCCCCGCCGCCCAAAAATGGACGTGTAGCCGCGTGGAAAGAGGCCGCGGCGACCTTCTGCCGCCGTCGCGAATCGAAATAATTGCCGCGGAATCCTTCCGCGAGAGAGGAGCCCCGAACGGCGGGATGCATAATTCATGGGCGCGCGCGGCGAAAGGGGGAGGTGCGTACGCAGCCTTGGGGAACCGCGCGCGCGCGCCGGATGCCCGTAAATTCAATGCGATCGAGTCGAGAGGTTTTTTGGCCGAAGCGCCACTATCTAAAGTTGAATTAGTGAAAAGCCGCTACAGTTAGTGGAATTCCACTAAATAATAGTGAAAAGTTCTCCACTGTTCAGTAATTAGTGGAGCAAGATCCCTAATTTTAGTGGGTTTTCAATGATTCAACTTTAAATGGCAAGCGGACGGGACTTCTTTTTTGTACACGTAGGACGATGGGTCTTAAACTTGGCGGCGCGCGATTTTTATCGTATACGGGCGAAACATTTTGTTACGTTTTTGTAAAAGGTGTTTTGTAAAGAAATGGTTGAGTAAGTTGTATTTTTATCAAAAGTCATTAAAAATTAGTGGAATGTTATGTACTAATCAAAATTTAGTGAAGCACGTTTCACTAAATTTTGTTGTATTTTACTAATTTTTAGTAATTTTTCAGTAATTCATCTTTAGAGGAAAGGACTTAATGAATTAATAGTACTACTTGATTAGACGTTGTTGCAGCATATTTGGAGCGACTGGCGCCAGTGACCATAAAAAAATCGCGTTTTTTAAGTCCAGCATATATTTGCAAATCCGAATAAATACTTAATGAACGAGTATTATAACAATGAGTTTTCGCAAGAGCAACGGGGTGTTGTTAAAACTTCATCTCGCCGATTTCCAGGCGATATGTTATTATTTGCCAAGGGAGTTTAATATCTAGCATTAAACGTAATCACAGGTATGCGCAGGGGCTGGTGTTTCGCAGTTGTATTTATAAAACTAATTACTCTGGTTAAGACAAAATAAATTTCTTCAATCGAGTCGAATGAAGCATGCGTTTCTCACGAATATTCGCGCTCATATTAAGTTTGTGCATTTTAAGTACTTTCAATTATCCTCATCATATGCATGCCAAATGTTACTTCGTTCATAATAAATTATTTTTGTTTGTTTAATTAAACATAATTTACTAATTGTAGAGGCGACAATGTTCGATGTTTTGGAACGAAATTCCAAGGATCATCTTATCAGCTTATCAATCCGAGGGTGGATTCACACGTTTGATAAAAATTATATTAAACACCACATTTTTCAAAATTCAACATTTATTTATGAATGTGTGAACATAATGTCGAATGATTTTTTTAAATCCTTTTGAAACAATTCAACTTCTAATTGCACAACTGCCACATTCATCTCATAGCTTTTCTTATCAAACTTATCAATCCACCCCTGCATATTACAATTTAAACTTCATAGCTCATACATTTACTTCCTACCTTTAAAATAGATGCAACCTAAAAAATTTTAATTACAAAACAAAGCAAATTAAGCAATAAAATATACAAACCATCGACGCACTCCCAATAAGAACAGCAAAAGCGAGTCTCCAAAGGAACAAAAAGAGAAGTGCGCACTGCGCGACGGCACAGTAACGAAAGTCACAACACAACTAAACAGTCCGGCGCTCCTCCGAAATAGCCGAGCCCACCCAAGCCTAAAAATCCACCCCTCGAGGGGGGCGCCTCGAGTCCCCCACCCCTTAGGGAAAGCTTATTACGCCGATCAAACACGGGGTGCCTCCGCCGTGAGTCACAGGCCGTCGAGAAGAGGAGCAGTCCCCCGACCGCGGGACATTCACATGGCACGGGTGGGAAGCTCGCGGGCGGGCGTTTGAGTTTCGCGCGGGGCGACCGGCGGCGGCGACGCGCCGAGTGGGACTGAGGCGCCCGCGCTCGGGAGGCGGCGCGGCGACGGGCCGCCCGCACGCACACGCGCCGGAAATATGTGGATACGTGGATAGCTGTGTATGCACGTGTGTACGTGTGTACGCGTGAAACGGGCGCAGTAGTCGCTATGCGCTCCCCGTGCCGGCTTTGCGTCGTCGCACTTCATCGCGGGTTCGGCAATTACTCCATTTTTTGAGCGATCTTTTATTTTGTTTAGAAAATTGCGGATGGTGACTTGGTTTAATCTTTGAGATTGAAACTTGCGTTTTGTTGCGGACTTAATAAATGAAATCGTTTTGGTGCTTCGAAAGTGTTATATAGTTGACACTTTAATCACTTGTTCAGATTCCGTCAATTGCGGTGTCCAAAATTTGTTTTCTTTCGTGCAATCTTTAGTTTATACCCTGATACCATTTTTAAATTAAATTAGGTATAACAGGAGTGTTTTTCATCTCCAGAAATTAATTTTACATGTGCGTTATCCAATAAACAATGGAAATAAATTAAATTAAGATAGTTTCAGCTGAATCAATTGCGACACGAGAAATATTAGCGATAATGAAAAGGGCGTGGATATTTTTATGAAGGGTTTGCATGTTGGAAATGTGAACATTTATGTTAAGACGTCTACTTTATGTCAGCAGCAGAGAACTGATGTCAGACTATGCAATTATAGTATGTCTCACGAAAGAAAGCTTTAAATCGGTCTTACTCATTTTTAGTAGCAATTCGTATGTGCGAGTAGTCGCACTTAAATAAAATTATGTTCAATTAATTTACTCGCAAATTATTTAATCGATTACACAACGATATATAATTTGCATTTTCATTTTTCTACATTGTGCAAGTTAGTTATTGTGCAAGTTTTTGAAAATTTGACATTTAATTGTGTGAATCATTTTAATCAATTTTACATAAAACAGAAAATTTTGAATCGTGTAATTCTAACACGAGAAAAATTACAAAACATTACAAATTTTTAGATTTTTAGATGGAAATCAAGTAGCAGATAGTAAAGTTAAGTATCATTTCTCAGTAAGTGTAGTCGTTAAAGTATGCACTGATGCTTCATACGCTACTCATATTGCTGATTATATTTTGATGCCAATCGCAAGCGATGCATGTCTATTGTACTAACAATGAACGATTACTAATCTTCCAATTCACTTTGCTTACTTCCTTCGAATAGGCATGGCTATAAGTGCGCCGATACAAATGCAATGAAAAAATATAACTTCCTAATTTATATTTGTCCAGAATCATCCACTACTGAAATACAATTTACAAGCCACAAACAATTAAATATGCACGTCATTTATCGCAGCAATAAACGTATCAAAATGAAGCATCTTTAAAAAAAAATTTAAACCACATCCTCAATCTACAAAGCGAGCGGCATTCGTCATAATAGCATATCGTCGTGAATTCCCGTTTTCTTTATTATTGTTGTTGTCAGATTAAAGCACTGTCACATCTAATAGAGCGCAGAGTTCGTGGAAAGCATGAATCGGCGGATGATTGCCTAAATTTCGTTATACAGCGGCAGATGCCCGCGAAGACTTACATCCGAGCCGTTATCGAGCCGGCGCGTTATAAAGGCTTCAAAATCCTGCAGCACATGTGATGCTAGTTAACATTTTAAGACCTTTCGAAGAAGGCGCTTTAAATTCTACGGCGAGCCATCGCTTGGCCTACATGAAATTCGATTGAACATCGGGCAATAACCCTAGATCTGTCTGTTATTAAAAGCCACGCTTAATTACGTCGAATTCGATTCTTTACACCGTGATAAATTCCATTTTAATTTGATGTTCATTATTGGTGTTAAGAGAATCTAATGTTAACATTTATTATCATCGTGATGTCACCGTAAAAAAGTGTATCATATACATAGTGTACATATCTATGCATAGTGTAATTTTAAGTAGCATCTGTCTTTATAAACTTTGATTTGACTTGACGCATAAAATAGAATCTAAAAAAGAAAATTTCATGATAATTCCTTCCAATTGCTTTATGGAAGAAACACGTTGACTTATTTCTTGGATAAATAACTTAAGAAAAGTTACTTTAGTAAAGAAAATAACTTATTTTTTCTTTACCTATCGCACGAACAAAACAGCCTTTATACACAAATAATAAAAAGCCCAGCAATGCGTGCACTATATTCGAATGAAAAGTGCGCTTGTTCCGTAGCGTCGAGTGCCTCGAGTGAAACTACACTTGAATTAAGCGATTAGCCACGCTCCGAGCGGGAGTTAAAACAAAATTTCCCTGAAAATCCAGCCATAAATAAAAACAAACCATCGTGCATCGAGAAAACGCCTCAACCTACTTATCAAAGCGACACCCACGTCAAGCGCGCGCACAAAACGCACCTCCCAAAAAGGCCAATCCTCGCTGAGATACAAGAAAGAGAGACCAGCCTCTCCGATGGGTACGGAACCGTCACACTTGTCAGTCGCGCCGATCGATCATCGGCTGTCAGTAGCGCGGCGCTTTCCACTCGGGAGGAGGCGAGTCGGACAATGTAAACACCGACGCGTGGAATGCCCGCGTCGCAGGGCACAATGGGCGCGCGCCGGGCCCTGCTGGGCTATGTAGGTCGGCCCCGACAAAGGGCGCCCGCGTTTTCCGGGGTGAACGCACTCGAGCGCCGGGACGGGGGAGGGGGGTTCGCAGCTGATTGCGTATGTCGTCCCCTTGTGCACGGCCCGGGGATGCACTCGGCGGGAAAACTAGCGGCGCGAGACTTCGAATCGTCGGCGCGAGACTTCGGCTGGGGCCTGCGGGGATGCGCGGAGGGGCGGGGAAGAGCGGCGCGTGGAGAAGTGGGTGCGAGCGTCATGTGGAGAAGTACTGCGGTTTTGTTGAATTTTTTTTTTATGGAGGAAATAAGGCTTGCAGAGGGAGAGGTGATGTTTTTTGTTTGATGGGGAGGTTATTTGAGCGTGAAATAGTTGTGTAGGGGAATTTTAATTGACGATTAATTGAGAAGACAGGAAGCACGGACTTTGAATTAAGTGTGGAGCATTATTTTTTTAACGTAAAGCGTATCTATCATCATTTTAAGAATTATTTGATTAATCAAAAGAAATAGTTGGGTACTACAGTTATAATTACAATTTCGTGCGTTAGTCATAATTATAATAAATAAAATTTTAACAAAATTTAAAATTTTCTCATCAGAAGTACAAGATCTCCTCTTTAACAAAGCAAAACTCGGAAAATAACAGGAGGGATGGAAAATTATCCTAAATCAATAACAAAAGTTTTCCAGTATACTATTAAAGTATTCTAGGCTCTTTTTACGACAGAAAAAATTTATTAATTTTAATATTGTATCGATTTACTTACTACTCCAAACTGCGTAACTAGAAATGATTTAGTAGCAAAAAAATTCCGGAAGTTACGAACGGTGCAGCCTTGATGGTCAGAAGATACTACTACATCTAAATTTTCTTGCACATCATTAAAGACAAAATTAGAAAGTTAATTAAAGATATGATATAACAAACTTAACAAACATATAAACTACGATTTAAATATTATCATTTTCAAATGTAAACAACTTTAATTCAAAATGTCACCAATAATAGTAATTGCAATAATTATTAAAATCTCCTTTAGTGAAGGATATAATTGGCTGAACAACATAAATAACTACATAAATGCAAGTTT